>PVJH01004969.1:0-118167 GCA_004026705.1 Nesogale talazaci
CCACCCCATCCCAGAAAAGATGTAACTACTGACACAACATATGTATGTATGTATGTATGTATACATTATGGTGAGTGCTGTATGAGTCCCCAATAAAATGAATTAAAAAAAAAAATAACATGTTTTTGTAGTTGGGACTTTAGTATTTTATGAAAGTGTTCAGAATACATTGTTCTTCTTTAAAAAAAAAAAAAAAAAACCCTTAACAGAGACAATGGTGATGCCAAAAGTTTCAGTTGTGGTTTAGGGTTTGAAGGGTTTTAGAATATCAGTCTTTCGAAAGAGTCAGGAATTCAAAAGGTTGCTTGGTTGTTCAAAATGAATAAAAAGTACATTTAAGAGAAAAGTATGCTTAAAATACCATTCTATCATAGAACAGTTTAATTGTTTAGACTTGTTTCCGCAAGTTGAGAAACACACATCATGAAGTCAGACAAATTTAAAGACATTCTCTTTTGATTATCTCATGAGCTAGATGCTGCCTTGGGGCAATGTTTAGCTCAAAATATCTTATTCAAATAACTATTACTTTGAATGTATCTAGAAAGTCAATCTGTTCTTTCACAATGACACTCTACATTGAGGATATATAATTATTTTGCCTTAAGAGCAAAGGAAAAAGGAATCCAGGACAGATGATCCCTTCAGGACCAATGGTGACAGTGGTGATACTGGGAGGGTGGAGGGAAGGAGGAGTAGAAAGGGGGAAACTATTACTAGGATCCACATATAACCTCCTCTCTGTGGGATGGAGAATGGAAATGTGGGAGAAAGGAGACATCAGAGAGTGTAAGATATAAGAAAATAATAATAACATAAATTATCAAATGTACATGAGGGAAAGAGGAATGGGGAGGGAGGGGATAAACGAGGAGCTGATACCAAGGGCTCAAGTGGAAAGCAAATGTTTTGAGAATGATGAGAATAACAGATGTACAAATGTCCTCGACATACAATGGATAGATTTATGGATTATGATAAGAGTTGCATGAGTCCCCAATAAAATGATTATAAAAAGAACAACAAAAGAAAAGGCTATTTGAATCAAATAAATTTGGATACATAAAAGTTAGTAGGAGAAGTAGAGAATTGCTAAGATTTGATCTGTGCTTTCTGAATACTAATTTACTTTAATTTAACACAAAAGCTCTTTAAAGAGAAAGTTTGCTGATTCAATATACACATTTAGAAGCTAATGGGTTAATGTTGAATTTTGATAAGAAATATAAACTTGAGGGTAAGAAAGAAAAGAGAGTTAGAAGTGCCATAAATCAAAATAATGTTGAGTAAATATGACTGCAATACGTTTAGCCACTGGATCCTCTACCAGTAACAATGTCTTCACTTACAGTTTTCTGATTCTTAATGATTTTCTAAATATTTTAGCATTCTTATAGCCTTTAGAATTAGCATTACTCTCCATCCCTTAAGACTGCTATTAAATACATTATCTCCTACAATTACTGTGTCCCAAGGTTGTAAGTCATTGTGTTTTTCCATTTTTCTCCTTTTATATTTCTGCATTCGTATGAATTCACAGAACTTTAATAATACTGATGGTGATATATTGGGTGGATTGTAGTAGTGTGGTGTGAGGAGGCCTGCTTTGATAATCACATGATCTCAGGCTCTGTAACACATTAGGTAGTCAAGTTTTTAAGTTAAGAGTACTTGGAGGAGAATAAGAGCTAGCAGCAATAAAACAAAATACTAATATATACATCATCCTGTAATAACATTGACTAATTTTCATATCTGTGGATAGATACTCAGGCTTTACTTTTGTGGGAAGTAGAGTGGGACATTGCCCACAAATATTTATGTTTCACCAAGATATTTGTAGGGGAGCATTAATTTTTCCTGTAAATATATGCTTAAATGTAGTGAAGCATGCAATATTTAAAGTCATGCAAACGTCTTAGTCATAACTAAATATCTTGAGGGTATTAAGCTAGTCCTGGAAGCTCTGGACTATAGTCTGTGGGGAATCAAGTCAATTGGGATAAAGATAGAAAATGACAAAGACAATGTTCTTTATCCTATTTGATGAATAGCAGCAAATGGGTCTAAAAAGTTTATGAGCAGTCATCTAAGATGAAATTATTGATCTCTCTGTCTAAAACTGAAGACAAATGAAAGCAATTATTTCACTGGACTAATGGTACACATGGACATCAGACTCTATAATCCTAAGAGCAGAAGGAATATATGGTGTGTGATTACTATCACCAACTGCTCTGAAAGGGGTGATATTAGATGGTTCTCCTGGACAGAGGGAGGGAAATAATGGTCAAATAAGGCTAAAAATTATTTTTAAAACACATAATGAATACATGATGAAAGCTCCCATAATTACCAACAATTAGTCACCCTTTCAAGATTGGAGTTGATCTTAATTACTATGGTTCAACTTTTAGCAAAACAATGGTCAGATCTATAAGAGGAAAAATAACACTATTGAGGTATGCAAACCTTAAAATAATAGACCATATGAGAGCCACAGAATGAAATTACTCATGAAAAATCTTCAGGAGAATGAAAAGCAGAAAGTACAAACAGGAAGTGTGATGAGTGGTAATTCATTTTAGGGACTTCATTCAATAGCATGAAGCTAAATATATGTTGAATGGAAAACTCATTTGCTCTGTACACATTTACTCAATGCACAATATAAAATTAAACTAAAAAAATAACACCAAATGTTTAATTACATTATGGTAAATAACTCACAAATTGGCCACCTTGATTTATCTTACTGTTTAGATGTTCTTTTATAGTGTAATTTTTAAAACTTTTGCATCGAGGCAGAGACATTTCCATACTTTTTGATTTAGGATAGGTTCTCTAGAGAAGTAAAACCAGTGAAGCATATAAACGTTCATATATAAATAGAGGCTTGAATTAAAGAAATGGCTCAATGAATTGTAGAGGAATGCAAGTTTCAAGTTTATGAGTCAGATGTTAGATTGGAGATGCTTCTTGACGTCCCTAAGATCAGCTAAAAGGTTTCTGGCTACAGAGGTGAATGAACCCAAGGTTAGCAGTTATGATGGCTAGCTCACTGGTTCATGTTGGGAGTGAAAAACTGGAGGTCTTCACAAGAGCTAGATCCAGCAATAAGTAAAGTAAGTTTTCCTCATAGTATCTATTTCTATCAGAAGAAGATCACTCAGAGAGAGCTAATCATGAGATTACTGAGTAATAACTGCCAAGTCACTATGAATTCTGGTCCAGTCAAATTGACATTAAATTCTTATGTGTTTCACCCTTAAATGTGGAAGACATTGGGCAAGGGTTAAAACAACTTGGTAGAAATGAGGCGTCTGCTCTAAGCACTAGCCATCGAGAGGATATATATGTTTCTGATCCATCTTGAAGTTAGGTATGCTACCATATTAAACTCCCAGGCATACAGCTGACAAGAAACTATTTGGGGGCTGAGCCCCGGTGGCGTAGTGGTTGTGCGCAGGACTGCGGCCCACTGGGACGGAGGTTCAATTCCAGCAGTGGGGCTGGGCCTCCTACTCCCACCACCGGAGAGCAGTAATGCTCAAAATCAAAAACAAAAACAAACAAACAAAAAAGAAAAGAAACTCCTTGGACCAGAGCTGAGGAAGCCCCATTGCTTTAGCGGAGAATGCCCTAGACTAGCCAACACTCAGATCACCATAAATGCAACACTCTCAAGTAAAACTAAATTTTCAACTAAATCCATCCTAAATTGCCACCTCAGGGACTTGTGAAACAAATGTATTGTTTTTGCTATTTTAATTCATTCTGATTTGGGATACCTTATTAAAAAGCAAGAGCTAACTAATCCATACACATACACACACACACACACACACATACGTGTGTGTGTGTGTGTGTGTGTGTGTGTGTGCTGGATAAAATAATACACTCCTTATCACTGTAATGAAAATAAATATTTCTAAACTTAATTTTAGTGTCCACTAGTTAAAGTACTCAGCTGATATCCTAAAGGTGTGCAGTTCAAACTCACCAATAGCTCCACTAAAGAACAGTATGGCAGTCTGTTTCAGTAAACATTTATACTTTTATAAACCTATGAAACGATTCTACTCTATTCTGTAGGGTCTTTATGATTTAAAATTAACTGTAGAGCAGTGGGTTATGTTTATATTAGTCATACAAATTACTCTGCAAATTTTATCATTTATTCTTTCAAATAGCATAAGTGTTGTACATTATGAAATCTGTTTCACCTCTAGAAAGAAATATGGTGCTCATATATTTATCAGTAAAACCTAATAATAACAAAACACTTTACCTGCACAAGTGATTATAAGTGGCAGCAGCATTACAAGTTTCCATAGAAACCTCATCTCCATTTTTCAAGGTCAAAAATTCCTCCCATACAATCAGGAGGAAACGTGTCTGTCTTCCAGGCAGTGTCTCAAGCTCTAAAAGAAAGAAAGCTATTATGAAATGACAAGCATATAAGCTTGAATATTTAATACCTATATGAATTCTTAGATATTAATTCAATTTAATACTCAAATATTCCTAGCCCCAAATAATACAGCCTTCATGTCTAAGATATGTGTTTTGCCATCTTTTCACAGTCTCAGTTCTAATTTTAGATGACTACAATTAAATTTTAGATGAATTCCAATTTTAGATGAATTATTATCATTCTGAATGTTACTAGAACCAAAATTAATATTGTGCTGCAAAATTTCTGCCCCAAAATTAAACTTTGAGCAGTGATATCTTTCAGATATGAGAATGCTTTTTCTTAAGCATTACTATATATATATTTCCCTAATTTATTTTAACATTTAAGCTGTTCAATGATAAATAAAATTAGGATCAAATATTAATTTTCGCCAAGGACACAGGATTAGAGGAAGGGAAAAGGATTCAAATATGTTTGCTCTTTATAACATATTAAGAGGCCTTTTCTCTTTCTCTAGTCTTTCTCAAGCCATATTGCCTCGTTGAATATCCAAAAAGGCTTAGAATCTGTAGTATCAGTGGAAAGGAAATATGAAATAAGTTAGCAGAGAATTGTAAGAGGACATTGTCCTCAAAGAACGATTAATATCACCTTCATCCCACACCCACAAATTTCTCAGTCAGAAGCTAATTGAATAATGAATACTTTTTCTGTTTTGCCCACACAGTAATTCCTCCCTTCCTGGTAATAAAGACCAATATGACTTTCTTTTGGAGAATCTACTCCAACTCAGCCCAGCCCATAACTACATGCTGATGCTTATAGTTCGAAAGTAAGCGTGCATTCCATTTTGTTGATTAAACTAAATTGTAGACGAATGACCAAAGTAAAACCAATGACAGTCTATCTTACTATTCTTTCTGATATTTTAGGACCAGAAACAAATCTTGTCTTTGAGTTGCTAAAATTTAAGTCTATTGATCCCTGAATATAATAGGTTATGGCTTGACCTGCTAACCTCAAGATCATTGTTTCAAATCCACCAGCCATCCAAGGGAAAACAGATGAGACTGTCTGCTCCCATGATATTTAGAGTTTCAGAAACCATATGGAGGACTCTACTTAGTCCTAAGGGTTGTTATGAGATGAAGTAGAGTTGATAACAGTGAGTTAGTATTGACATAACCATGCCTAAAGTCCTTTACTTACCAGACACACGAAGCTATAATTGATATTTTGTTTACTTCAATGTGTCCTCTATTTTTGTCTTTTCAAATCCAAGTAATTCAAATAATACATTCATTTTAATTTGTCTGGGGTTGTTCATAAAAAGACATCACAGCAAAGTTGTGTTATATCATATAACACATATCTTATATGATAGATGTACATATCAAAGAACCCTCTATAATGCCAGAGTTTTGAAATCTTACCCTGTATAATACTTCCCAATATTACTTAGCTAATCCTCTACTGCAGAATACATAGTTACTAAACAAGTAGACTTTTCCTTGACATTCATAGTTGAACAATATAATATGGAGAAAAGCTTAAAATGAAAATTTAGAGATTGCTTCTACTATTTTCCCTTTCTCTAACTAGCTATGTGATTCCACATTGTTTCCTCCTATGAAAATTAAAGATTTTTAACCTTGAAATCACCTCTAAATTTTTGCAGCTCTAATATTCTAAGACATTTTGATTTAGTCCAGTATATAATTTCATGGCAAATGTTGTCCTTTACCATCTTGATTGCTTACCAATGCATTGTAATGAGGGCAGAAGAGATGACACCTTTTATTTGGCATTGCTCTATGAAGATAGCATAAGTAGCTAATATTATGCATCAGTAGCCACTTATAAAAAGTGCCATTTGAAAGGTTTAATTTTCCCAAGGAAGGAGAATATTTGGCTCAATGAGAATAATCCAGATAAGAAAAGTGAGGCTACTTACTCATAGTGCATAAAATAAATATTCAGTTGGTAAAATGTGTTGCTCGCAACTGATGCACAAAATAGACACAGAGATTATTTCTACTTTTCTAGGACCTTGAATATAGCTTGAAGCAAAAGAGAATAATAAATGAAGACTAGTAAAAAAAGCCCAAACTAAAAAGGATATCGGCTGCTTAAGAATAAAAAATTTCCAAAATGCTTGACCCGTGCTTTATTTAAAAACTGTATATTCAAGTACTATTTTGCTACTTTGCTCCAGAATATATGAAATATACAGAATATCCTTACCATGAGACAAACTTGAATCACGTGATGAAAATAAGAGACTGCCGCCTTCAGTATGAATTTCTACTCAATGCATTGAGCTGATTCCAACTCACAGTGACCCCAATGGTCACACTATAACAGCCCCTATGTCTTCTTGAGACTCTTTATGGACATAGAAATTTGTGTATTTCTCCCACAAGGGACTGAATTAGCTGTTATCAAGCAATTTTTTACCACTATGGCCTTAAGACTTGTCAGTAATCACAATAAAGGGAGAAAATATTGACGTTTTCAAGAATTTAACTTTATTTGGAACCACAATCAAGGCACATGGAAGCAAAAGTCAATAAATTGAATGGTATATCTCATTTGGGTAAATTCGCTGCTAAAGACCTTTTCAAAGTACAAACGCAAAGATGTTACTTTGAGCACTAAGGTGACTGAGATTATGGTTTGACTGAGGTATGGTATGGCAATTTCAATCACCTCACTTTCGTGTGAAAGCTGAACAATGAATGAGACCAAAGAACACTTGATGCATTTGGATATTGATGCTAATGACTAATATTGCAAGTACCATACACTGCCCAAACACACAATCATTCCTTGAATGAAGTACAGTCACTATTCTCAGAAACAAGGATGGTGAAACTTTGCCTTATATACTTTTGATATATTATCAAGGCACCAGTTCCTGGAAAAGGACATCATGTTTGGGAACATAGAGGGGAGTCCAAAAGAAGAAATCATTCAGTGAGGTGGGTTGAAACAGTGAATTCAACTAGCTCAAATATAACAACTGCAAGGTTGGACAGAGTCAGATGGTGTTGCATTCTGCAATACACAGGGGCAGTTGATTTGCAAACAGTAACATCAAACAACAGCATTTCTGTTATGGGTTTGCTGACGATGGAAATGAAATTCCCAGAAACTTGAGCAAAGCAATATGTATGGCCAGCAAACATACCTCTATCTATAAAATATGAAGAATATCTGACCATTAAATATCATTAAATAGCTTATATGATAATTTATCCACTGTTTATGTGTTTATGGTTATGTTCATAGCAAAGGGAATAAAAGGCAGATTTGAAGAGTTGCACAGAGATTACATGATATACCAGATTAAATATATTTATTATCTGATCATTTTCAAATTTAGAGTTTCTGAAAATTATCTTTTTATTACTTATCTAGAACATTTAAAATGTTCAAACACAATATATTGTGAGAATTAAAATACCATGTTTTTAACAAAAAAAAAAAGAGGGGTCCTATATTTTGAACAAATTTTTGACATGTGATGGTAAAGTGGCACAAAATTCCCATGTATTTTATAGAGATATGTTTTCTTCTTAAAATAGTCACTCTTGGGGCTGAGCCCCAGTGGCATAGTGGTTGAGTGCAGAGTGCAGCCCATGGACTTGGCAGTTCAAATCCAGCAGCAGCTCTCCAGGAGCAAGGCTGGGTAGTTTCCACAACCACCAGAGGGCAGTGATGACCCCCCCCCAAATAATAATCACTTTTATTTTAAAACTTTATTTGTAAAAATAAAGATAGCAGACCTGGGGCTGAGCCCAGTGGCGTAGTGGTTGGGTGAGGGACTGCGGTCCACTGGCTTGGTGGTTCAAATCCAGCAGCAGCAAGACTGGTTAACTCCCATGACCACAAGAGGGCAGTAATACCCCCCTAAAAAACAAGCAAAAAAAATAGCAGGGCTGAAATTTGCTGAGCTACATTTTAGACATAGAAACAGCAACTTTCACATATCTTACTGATAGCATACGATGCTTGTCTCTTTGAAAAGATTTTTCCAAGTTCTTCCTACATTAAGAATTTCAATGAATTCTTTTCATATAAATACAAAGTGGATGTATATAAAGAGCTCTGTAATAACCCTTTGAAGGAAATTCATTGAAAATTTCAAGTGGCATTTACCAACATCTCTTAAGCACTGCAGGGAAAGGCTAAGAAGACTTATCATATGACATCACAACAATAAAGCAAAACAAAAGCAAAGTTGTCCAACTCCTTTAACCTAATATTCTCTTTCCTGTTCATCTGTCTATATGGCACCCACTTGAATGAGAGAAATTTATTCTCATTGCTATATACTGTCCATGAAAATTCTCACAATGTCCAAGTCCTCTCTCTAATCTTGTTCTCCTTCTGTGGAGTTACCATGAAAAGGGAACATTGTTGCAGAAACCTTGACTCCTAATAGGTTGTATTCTTCCCTTACTTAAAGCAACTTTACTTTGGCACCAAAAATTTCCCTAGCAGAGCTCAAGATTCATCTTCCGATGGCAAGTTCACTCCCAGAACAAATGTGCTCAGCACTAATTGACCTTTTGGTTTTTTTCACCAGTTAATTAACTGCATCTGATAAATTTTTAAAAATCCAGATCCATTTTCTTCAGGTTTTCCCACTGTTTTCTTTTCTTGTTTTAAAAATACATGGCCACATTGAAAAGAAGATGCTTAATAATTTTTGCAACAGATTTCTAACCTCAGCACTCAAGAAGTTATTTACAATCATGCTGTCAATGATAAATTACATTTTAAAATATTTATGGTCTGAAAGAACCTGCTAGAGAGCAGAAAACCCCAACCACCATTAAGTCAGGCAAAGAGGCAAGATAAATAGTGTCATCAAATTCCTTGTTTTCAGAATTTAATGTTAATACTTATGATAATTGTTATGCCAACTCTCAAAATAGGCAGTCATAGTACATGATAGATTAGTAGAATGATATAATACAGCAAGTTTAATGTGATTCTAGAAGAAAAGATTGCTCCTTTTCTTAGAGTAGGCATGATTACATGTTAAGTTGTTAACAGCATGAAATAAATGCAAAGATATTTGTCATGGGAAGAGCCAGAATCATTTCTACATTTTTTTTTTTTGTCAGAGAAACCAAACTGTGAAAACCTAAGTCACACATGCCTTTTGCTTGAGGCAATGATGTCTTGCTGAAACAGACAAATGGGAAGAAACTGACTCTATCCCTGCTGAAAAAACATAATTTCAACGTATTTCAGAATTGGGAGAAAATTTATAGACAATATAGGTCACTTATTTGCTATCACAGTTGAGGAGATTGGGGAACAGAAAATCATGCACAAAAATTGTTGCCCTGAATCACTGTGTGACTTAGAAAGAGAACTGGGAAAAAAAGAGAGAGTTGGGACTAGAAGAGAGATTCATGATCCTCCTAACCTTTGACACTGTATAAGCTGGCTAAAGTTAGCTCCAGCCTCTATGTCTAAACTGTAAATGTCTAAGCTGTAAATGATTATATCACATCAAAATTCTGATGGAGTTAATATGATCAGAATTGGAGAAAGTCTGAGAAGTAGCACTGTGTTCAAAGGATTTGCAATGCAAACTCTTGACCATTTGCAATGCCAACTCTGGAACATTACCAGGAATTCTAGTTAGTCAGCTTATATTCAGTATATACACTGCAGTATAGAAGAAGAGATCCATATCTGCATATATTTCACAGAAAGTTGAACAACACAATTCATAAATATAGAAAAAAACATCGTTAATATCAATGTATGAAACAGAGTTTTATGCTTTTTTTAGTCTAGATAGATTAGAGAAACAAATCCATTCACAGTCATATGTATATAAAAAAGAGCTTTATATACCAGAGCAGTTGAATATTGAGAAAACATCCTTGCCTAGTTCAGATCAAGTCCATAAGTCTGACATTAGCTCATGTGTCCAATACCAATTTATAAAGTCCTCTGCTGACTCACTAAGAACATTCAGTGATGCTAAATTCAGCAAGATCACAGGCCAGTCGGTGGGAAGTCTTGTGGATCCAGTGGCACTGTAAGCATCTCAGTGCTGTCAGTGCTCTCCATGTAGCTTCTCTGACTTCAGAGATCTGGTTCCATCAGCCTCTCTCCATGTGTCTTCCCCACAAGGATGTCTCACACTGAGATAGTTAAGGTTTACTGTGCCAACTTTGCCAATAAACACACGTGAGATTAGCTGAAGGGTGGAAAGATAAATGGTTCGGTGAACCTAGTCTTTCTAGTTCTCTAGTTTCTTGCTGTCTTATGGTCAGACCAGGGTCCATGAATTGTAACTGATTCAAGGGTAACTTATATAATTAAATTTGAAACATGCACCTATTTTTATTCAGAATAAAAGTGGATTTTCATTTATTCAATTAGAAAATAAAGAGAGAAATATGCCAGGGGCAAAAGACCAGTAAGCATTTAATGTTTACTTCTCTTTGGACACATTTGCAAAAATGCTAATGAAACTTAGATTACATTAATAAAAGTATAGTGTTAAAAATAAAGAAGGTACAGAGTCTCTTTTAACCACAGTGGTGTAAGAATACTTTCTCTTTTGAGCATCGTGATTTAAGAGGAACTTTGACAAATTGAAATTCTCTCCTAGGGAACAGGGCAAGGTTGATGAAGTAGCTGGAAATCATGACTTATGAGGGTCAGTGGAAAGAAATAAGTATGTTTAGCCTGGAGAAAAGAGGATTTAGCAGACACAAGAGAGCCATCTTCACATATTTGCAGTACTGTCTTGTGGAAGAAAGATTAGACTTATTATTTGTGTCCCAGGAGAGTAAAACTGGTACCAAATGGTAGGCATTTCAGGGCAGTAGATTTCAGCTTAATATCACCCAGAGCTATTTAAAAAGTAGGGCCAGTAGTGAAGTAGACTGGTTTAGAACTTAGTCAGTCTGGAATTATATTAAAAAAAAACATAGAAATTCCATAGCATTGTGACTTTATAAAAAATGACAATGCCTTTGTATACCTTACTTTTCTAATCATTACAGAAGAAAAACTAATCTCAATCCCATGTGACTCGTGGGAGCAGTAAATGAGATTGTGCACACAAAATTAAAAGAGAAACAGACTCTTCCTAAAATGCCAATGTCCTTATCATTAAATACCTATAAGTAGTAACTAGAGATTAAGAGTTCTAGTGGAAAAAATAGTTGATCAATAGGTTAAAATAAAGATGATGACCTGCTTCTATGAAAACTACAACCAAGAGACCTTAGGGGGCAGTTGGACTCTGCTACATGAAATCATTATAGGCTGAAATTGACTTGACACTCTGAATAAAAAGAAGCTAAAAGACACATTTCTAGAACTATTATCGAGAGTATCTCTGCATCAAGTAGAAGGTTAGACTAGATGATCCCGAAATCCTTTCTAAATTTGAAGTTTTTTTTGATTTCTCTATAAGCAGAAAGTTGGAAATCCTCTGGATTAGAGGTCATTCACCGGTGGTCCAAAGGCAAAACTGACAAATTAGTTTAAAAACTTGGCAATCCCAAACAGAACTGAGTTTTCTTGTTTCTCTTTTAAAATCAAAAGATATGGCACTCTTGGTTTATATTAAGATATAAGGTTTAAACTTTTTTTAAAGTTTATGAATTTGCTTGTGAAACCCTATATTGACCAGTATCTAATTTAATCCATTCATTTCTATCATGTCCCTGGCCCTTGCAGCCATCTGTACTCACCATATGAAATGGAGACTATCTGGGATAACTATGTAGAAGTAGAGTTCTTTATGAATATATCACAGGATTGAACATGACCCACTGATATCTAGTCAATTCCAACTCATAGCTACCTTACATAAGGTTTCTGTTGCTTCAAGTATTTATGGAACCAGAGTCTCAACTTTCTCCCTCAGAACAATTGGTGGAAATGAGCTATGGATCTTACAGTTATCAGTCCAGGACTCCTTTAGAAAATAAAAAAGAGAATTATTTTTTTTTAAAAGAGGAAAGCAATAATATGAAGCTAATAACAATATTAATAGTAATCATACTATTACTAGAACCCAGAACAGGTTTCTTTCTTATCAAGTCTCAGACTTTGTATATGCATTGACTTTTGTTTGTTTGTTTGTTTGTTTTTGGGCATCACTGCCCTCTGGTGGTGGGAGTAGGAGGTCCAGCCTTGCTGCTGGATTTGAACCTCCATCCCAGTTGGCTGCAGTCCCGTGCACAACCGTTACGCCACCAGGGCATTGTCTTATTTAATATCCATGTCAGTCTTATAAAGTGTGGGAGAGCTCATTTTTTCTTTTCATTAGAGTCAAGTGAAGCTGGTAGAAACTAGGTGGTCTCACAAAGTTCACTGAATTGTGGAGTTTCAGAAAAGTCTGTTATTTAACTGTTCATACCCTTTGCCTCCGCTTTCCATCATAATGGCCAGTCTTAAAGATTCCCTCACTTTTGCCTAAAGCAAGGTGAAATACTTTTATTTATTGCATGAGATTTCATTGTCCTCATTCTGCTAATATGCATTATAAAACTTGAAAAAATGTATGCTGTGTATTGTTTCCCAAATATACATGATCTCAAGATGCACCTTTCTGTAGTGATTTTCCAATAATGAATGTTTCACAAAACATGCAAGAGAAATAAAAAAAATGGAGCTGCAGTTTTAAGGTTTTGTTTAGAATTCACGTCTTTCAATAACTAGGATTAAAATTTGAATAAGTCACATAACCTCTGTTCTTAATTTGTTTACTGCTAATATTGGGCAATGATATCTGTCCAGAATATTGTCTAATATCATGCTAGATGTTGAGATCTCTACATTGAAAGCACTCAAAATACATAGCACTCCTCCAACAATGAATTTGTGCATGCAAATAAACTTGAAGATGAAACAGGAGCAGGAAACATTACATCATGATGTACATGATATCCACATGCCACTGAGCTGACTC
Organism: Nesogale talazaci; assembly: GCA_004026705.1. Taxonomy (NCBI): domain Eukaryota; kingdom Metazoa; phylum Chordata; class Mammalia; order Afrosoricida; family Tenrecidae; genus Nesogale; species Nesogale talazaci. The sequence continues at coordinate 13,383 of PVJH01004969.1, forward strand.
ATTAGAACTAATAACAATGGTTCCACCAACTACTCCTAATTGTTGTAGACGTCTACTGACTAAGGGATGTGGTAGGTAGTTAATAGATAGATGATAGATAGATAGATAGATAGGTATTATAGATAGATTATAGATAGATGAAAGGCAGACAAGTGATTTATACATAATTGAAATACATGCTATAGAAAACTGATATCTACTCATGACAAACTTATGTACAATAGAACAATATATTGTCCTGTCCTGTGGTAATCTTACAATTATCAGAAAAGCTGAGATAACAGTGGTGTATTGTACCAAAACCACCTCTCCAAGCATAAATTCACACTCACTGACCCTCTATTTCACCAGCTGTGATATAACACTCTAGCCAATGATCATTCCTGATGGCATGCTCAAAAGCAAGCAAGCTGAATAATATTATATTATGATGTGTGCTAGGCTGGGTTGTCTAGAGAAACAAAACCAGTGACATTCAAAAATGTATAAAGAAAAGAAATCCTTTATCTCAAGAAGGCATCCCAGCACAGGCTAACTCAAGTCAATATGTCTGGTGCTAGACAGTGCCCTCCCCAAATTTTGTAGCTACAGACTGATGACCAGGAAAGGTGAAGGGGAAGCAGAGAAGTGACAAACTGATGGGTGACAATGTCAGTGCATGTAAGGCAGGGTACTAGCAGGTTTGTCTGGTGCAGAATCCAGACTGACAATTCTGGGATGTAGGCACAGAATCCAAGTAATGAGGAAGGCCAAGAGTAAGGGAGAAAAAAAGAGAGAGAGAGATTTCTATCATCTCTTTTATACAAAAGACCACACTCTCACAAACACCAGTCTCCCATCTGATTGAAATGTTAGATTTGATCTCTATCTCCACACAGACTATCAAGTGGATATAAAATCTAATGACTATATCATCCCTAGAATTTTCATTCACTGTGTTTGGGAATTTTCATTCACTGTGTTTGGGGAAAAGTCTTCAGGCTTTTCTCCCCAGCCTGGCTTAGTCTGGAAGCTCCAATGCTATCTTCCACGGGTGATCTTGCTGGTATTTGAAACACTGTGGCATAGCTTTCAGTCTCAGAAAAACACAGAAGGCACCACACTTTGTCAACATTTCTAAAAGAGTTCACTAACTATAAAAAGGTCAAAATTATACCTCTGGGCTTAAAATACAAAAATTGCTTTCTTCTGTTAAAATGGAGAGAAAACAGGATAGATGTCATGCATGTCAATCAGTGTTTTTTCTCACTGAACACAGAGGATGGCATTCTTTTTTTAAAAAATAAATGACTGTATATTTTATCTGAATTATTTAAAAACTATTCATATATTAGTATTCACATGAATATATTACATAGTTATGAGCCTTCTGCCAAAACACCTTTGTCAAGGCTAACCATTAAGAGAAAGAAAGGGGTGGGGATGTTAAGTAATTTCTTACTCCAGGTTATACATGACTGCCTGCTCACCCTAATCCCCTTCACAGTCCCCAGCCCCTGGGAAATTGGATTCTCTGCCCCCACTTCCATCAAATAGTCCCCAGATATTTGCTTTCCATTGACAATCTTGACCTTTTAGAAACAGCAGTCTCCTTAGTAAGAAAACATGGTTGTCTTGTCAATAGCATTGGTGCATAATGCAGTGAAGTGCCTTTGCTATTCAGGGATAAGAACTTTGCAAATAATAAAAACAAGAAAGTAATGGGTTGTGGGGGCAGTGTGTGATATGAGTAAACAAAAATCTTATTTTGGAGCAGGAAATGTCATTTCAACTCAGTCTCCTAAGTAACCTTCTTTGGTCTTTATAATTTGAAGGAACTCAGGAAGTTTGATTCTTTGAGGGGATGCTCTGTGAAAAGTCTGTTTGACATGGAGTGGGAGCCTCAACCCTCTTTCTTCTGTATACTCCCATCTTCTTCAAGTAGAGGATTTGATGGTGAGACAAGCAAAATGACATACTTCCCCCACTTTAAACTGCATAAGCCATTTCACCCAAGCCAGGGATTAAAAAAATATGTCAGAGTTTTCTTTACTTCAGCTCTGCTATTTGCCATTGTAGTACTGACAAGGGTCAAGGTTGTTTTCAAAACCCAGAGATACTGTTTGGATATCCTAGGGTTGCATAAAAAAGTCCCAAAATATGAGTGGTTTAAACAACAGAAATGTATTATTTTTCAGTTCTGGTGGCTGATTTTGACAGTAGGGTGTTAATAGGGGATACTGTCACTAAAATCTGTGGAAGAATGCCTTTTCTTCCTTACTTCAGCTTCTGGTAGTCCTGGCTATTCCCTGGCTTGCAGCTGCAACAGACTCTATTGCCATGTGACCTCATTTCTTATTTTATAAGAAAGAACATCATCATACTGGAATAAGATCTACCCTGCTTTAGTACTACCTCATGGTAACTGACCTTATTTCCAAACAAGGTCAGGTACTAGGTTTGGGTTTCAGCAGATCTTTCTTAGAGACCCAGTTTAATTCGTGTCATGATTTTAGTACATCTTACAAATTGTCCTTACATAAAATGTCGTCTTTTTTAAAAAGGAAATTAATTATCCAGAAAAACCCTAAGACTCAGAAAGATTAAGCCATTTTTGTGTAACCACAGGGCAAATAAAATAAAATAAAACAAAGAAAAACTCACTGTTCTCAAGTCAATTCTGACTCAGGGTAACCCAATAGGCCACGATAGAACTGCCCCTACGGGTTTCTGAGCCTGTAACTCTACGGGATTAGAAACCCTTGTCATTCTCCCAGGGAGTTACCAAATACAGTGTTTTGGACTCCAGGCCTTTTAATTAACAGCCACGCACTGACTACTGGGCCACTAGAATTCCCTTCTTACTTCTGCAATCTGTACATCTCAGTGATGTGGAACAAAACTGATCATAGTTATGATTGTGATTCTAATTGGCATCCAGGACTGAGCACATGTATTAAGGACGATTAAGAGTGGGTAGGGAATATGAGAGTGTGGTAGAACTACAGTCAGAGGAAAAGTGCAATGTCTTCTGCAATACCATTTCAAGGACTTGTTCCACAGGAAGTACTTTGCGCCTCTCTGACCATACTCACACACACAAAAAATACTGAACCAGGGATCTAATGGTGACAATTGTTGCGGGGGGCTACATTTAAATCTCGATGTAATTTGAGTAATTCCAGCAACATCTCTACTTAAAGAATTTGATAATGGAAATAGAGAGGAGGCAATTTAAAAGTGCTAAACATAAGATATGAGATTCTATCATTGAAAGTAGTCAACATTTACAAATAACATAATACTATTTCAAAAACTGGATTCTCAATGGTAAAATTGTTCAATTGTTTTTAACTGAAATTTTGAAATTTCAACTCTTTCATGATTCTGTAGATGGTGATCTATACACCTCCAAAGATTGTGTTTTTTGTGCAGTGACAGACTAATTATAGAAAATAAAAAACAGAGAACAACAAATGCTGAAGAGAATGTCAAGAAATCGGAACATTGGCAGTGGGCTGGTAAATGTGTGCGACCATTTTAGAAAGCTATGGGGGAATGGCTAAAATAGCTGGTAATTGAAATACTATATGACCCAACAACGTCCTGATGGAATTTGATCCCAGGTCCTTGAGATGGAACACAATAGAGCAACACACAAGTTTAACAGGATCTGATGACCTTCCAGGACCTGCTATCAGAGTATGGGAAGATACTCCAATAAAGAACTCTTCTTTTAAAGTGTCCTCCACCAACATAGTCATTAACCACATGTGCTTTACCAGTTCTTTCATAATCCTTAATCCTGCCCTTTTATCAATCTTAATCTTTAGATTAAGATTATCATTAATCTTTAGAAGAGACGGTGTCTCCACAAATAGGAATGGTATCTACACCTGAATCTTCTAGGACATAAACTCTATACCTGAATAGACTAGGATATAAACTCCACCTATCAAATGTAAAGTGCTGCTTTGTCACAACACATTTCTTGAGTTACACATTTAGAAAAGCTGTGAGACTTGGAGAAAATTGTTCATCATATTAGAATATAATGTTTTAACAGGACTCAAATGTAAGTACACTTGCATATATCATAAGTTTCAAGCCCAATCTACTTGTCAATTCCCAGAACATAGTAGTTTCTCAGAGGATCTATACCAACAAATATACTAAATACATTTTTAAAGCTCATATACATCTTTCTATTCTAAATCACTTTCCTTCACTCTTCCTGACATAAACTCTCCAATGTCCTAGTCAGAGCAATATTTGGAGCAAAATATTCATTCTTTATTTCTCTATTACCTCCTGGAGATCTGCCTTTCAAACATGTAATGTGAGCTTTCTCATGAATACCAATGATACCCAGTTGCATTTTTCTTTCAAACTTTTCATTCCCTAAGCACTCTGAGTATTCTGTAACTATTTCCAAGATATCCATAACTTTATGAATAGCAATTGCTTATAATAGAGGGAAGAAAAGGCAAAGGGTGTTTTTATTGGTCCTGAGAAGCTTTAGCTAATGGTGTAGCATTTACTGAAAAATCCCATCACTTCAGAATATTATGAATGTCCACCTCCCTCTCAGTGCTCTCCCTGGATAGTAGGGTGTGCCAACTGCCCCAGGTCTTCCTTGCCGCCAAGGGAAGTCATTCTCGCTTCATGCTTGTGTGTTAACTTCCCTTGTATTCATTTAGAGAGCAGAGAACACTTTATTAGCTCCCAATTCAAGTCAAAATAAAGGTTTAATTTGCTTCCCTGTCTTTTGGGGCTAATCCCCTTTTATTGAACACTCATATTCCCATTAACTCAAGGAGAACAACCCCCTAAGCAGCCTTTGAATTAGACACTGAAGGACTAATTGTTCCTTTGGAAATTTATGCACAACTCCCGCTGGCATCAAGGGAGCCAGTGTACTGCATATCCCAGGGAGTACTCTCTTTGTGTACTGCATATCCCAGGGCAGAGCCCAGAATAAGACCTGACCATGATATTTCATGTGACTCTTGCTTGATAATTAACACTATGTTACTTCAGTGTTCACATCCTGCATTTGTAAGTCATGTATTATAGTAGTCATTCTTCCCTAAAGATCTATCATTTCCATGTAGAATACTAAGATAGCAAATGCTGATCAGTGTCAGAATTTATTTTATCACATTACAGATATCAGAGTAAGTCTTATACTAGAAGTGAGGGTTTTGTGATCAATTCTAGGGTGTTCTTTTTTAATTTAAAATTTTAAAATAATTTTATTGGGGGTTCATATAGCTCTTATCATAACCCATACATCCATTATGCCATGCACATTTGTACATTTATAGGCATCATCATTTCCAAAACATTTCTACTTGAGCTGTTGGTAATGCTCCTTAATTATTTCCCTCCCTCCCTCACAAACCCTTGATAATTTATCAATTATTATTACTTTTTAATGTCTTTTTAAATTAAAATCATTTTATTGGGGGCTCATACATAGTTTTTCACAATATGTGAATACATATACTGCACCAGGCACCTTCACATGTCTGCTGCTATTATCATTCTCCAAATATCTGCTTTTCCACTTGATCTCTTGTTATCACCTTCCATCTTTTCCCCTCTGTCCCTGCTCCCCCTCCCCCACCAACCCTTAATATTTTATAATTTAGGGTGTTTTTCTTATGTCAATGGAACATAAAATTGTTCTTGGGAAGAAGACTTTTAGGTAGAAAAAAAGTAGTACTTTGCTTTTTAAAAATATTTTTGTATTCTATAATTGCAACTATTGTTTACATTCAAAGACCCTTCATTCGCCTCATAAGCATTATTTTCAATCTATTAAATAAAAGAATAATTACCTCTACCACTGAGCTGAATTCCGGTTATAGTATCTCATTTAGAGAAAGATTTAATGGATTTATATATCAACACAGAAACAGAGGTTTACATGTAATATGCATATCTTTTCATGAACCTAAGATTATTTTATTTATCAAATATTGTAGTCTTGATCTGACAGTAGATTCTGGGTTAAAGATTTGCATACATGGAATTTAATTGTCTTTGGAAACTTGGGTAAGGAAAAGAATTATTGAGCAGAGGCATAAAGTAATAAAAGTCTGTTATGCAGCCAGTATTTATGATCCCTAAGTGATGCAAAAGGAGCCCTGGTGGTCTCATTAACTGCTAGTAAGTCTACTAAGTATAAGGTCAAGAATTTGAACTTACCAACCACTTTGAGGGGAAAACTAGGCTAATTGCTTCCATAAAAATTTACAGTGCCAGGAACTCAATGAAGCAATTCAGCTTTATTCTGTTGAGTCCTATGAGTCAAAAACCACTAGAGGCATTGCATTTCGTTTTAGTCTTTTGATATGGTGCAAATGATTAATGTGCTCAATTGTTTACTGAAATGTTGGTGGCTTAAATTCAACCAGAGGGTCATGATGAAAGGTTGAAGGAAAATCCAGAAATTCCTCTGTGGCACAGTTCTACTCAGATGTACAAAGAGTCATACCTAGTAGGAATAGAAGGTTTATTTGAATTTATCAAATCTGTTATGAGTATAGTTTGCTGGATCATGGTCCCTCTGGGGAACTCAGGGAGGCAGTATAGAGAAACTCTGTTATCCCCATGGTGGGACAAGGAAGGTGAATATGTTATTTTCTTAATTCCCCATTTTTACAGACTATAGGACACTTATACCAGCATGAAATTTCAGGCATTCTGCTTTATTCTGCCTGATGAAAAGAATGCTTCTGAATCAGTAAACAGCCTTAATGCAGAGAAAGGTAGGTTTTCACAATATTAATCTTCAGAGTGTAGGTGGCTCTTATGGAAGTACAAGAGAGGAGGGAAGCAGCAAGATTATAGCTGATGTCCACAACAATTATTAAACCCCTGTATGAATTAGACACAGGTTAAAGGTTGACATACAGCGTGGTATAAAGATGGAATGTTGTTAAGGGTTTTTATTACTAGAATTCCAAGTTTATCACAATCAACCCATATTTTGTTTGCAATTGACTTTTTCATTAAAGAAGGAGAAGCTAGAGAAGACAGGATTTTCAATAAATAAGTAACACAAAAACTTAGTATTTTCTTTTCAACCTCCAAATTATGGAAACATGTTGATCTCTACTTTTTTGTGTACATGCATATATATTCAAAAGACATTAGTGTTTTATAGGTATAGTGATAAAAAGTAAAATGAAAATGGCTAAGAAAAATACTGCTTACTTATTTTATTGAAAGAAAGAATTTACAGATGTAAATGATTTTCAAAAACATGACCTGGGTCTTTCAATCAACAACTGTTAGTAACTTGATGGGAATTAATACCTAAAATTAATCCAGGTGTGTTTTTTCATTAAATTTGTAGCACTATAGATATAAATCTCCAACTTTTGTATAGCCTATGAGTCCCAAAACTCAAACCAAACAAATATATACTTGAGTTAGAAAAACATGGTGATTTTGCACTTGGTATACTACAACACATTTGATATTCATAATTCTATTTAAGTTTTTGGCATTGGGCAAATGTGCTACATACGACCTCTTTCAAATGTTGAAGCATAAAACTGTTAATAAGGGTCAAAGGTGCTCATGATACATGGCATGCTATTTTCAATGGTCTCATACGCATATTAAGTTGACCACTGAAGAATTATTAAATTTGAATTATGACATTGGATAGGTATAGTGAAAGTATGAGGGACTTTGAAAAGAACAAGCAAATCTGTCTTTGAAAGACTGCAGTCAGGATGATCCATAGAAGGGAGACTAATGAGATCTTTGTCTCACATACTCTGGATATATCACTAGGAGAGACCAGACACTGGAAAGGGATACCATGCTTGGTAAAGAAGTAGGGTAACGTAAAAGAGGAAGCTATTCAATGAAATGTACTGAATACAGGGCTATCATAATGGGCTCGAACTACACAACACTTGTTAGTATGGCACAGGGCCAAACAGTGTTTCTGTTGTTGTGTATAAGGGTACAATGATTGAGATCAACTGACTGCTCAACACCTAACAGCAATATTTAAACATTGCACATATGTATAACAGAGATAGTTTGTTCACATTATATATATATATATGCATATATATAGAGAGAGAGAGAAGAGAGAGAAGTTGGGAAATGTCACGTGATTTGATTTGAAACACAAAATCAGCAAGGGTGTTATTAACAACTAGTGGTAGGGATGGATTAGGACACAGCAGTTTTCCTTCTGTTTTTCATGGGATCACCATGAGTGCAATTAGACAGAAGCTTATAGCAAGGGGAAAAAGTCAGCAAGTCCCCTCGTTGTAGCCATGTGCATTAAAGAACATAATTCCAGGTAATATTTCATTTAAAAATTTTTACCAGAATCAGCAAGACTAGCCAAGAATGTTTAAGAAAGCAGCACTCAAAAGATCAAAGGATGTTGTGATACATTAGGTAAATCTGCATCACAATGCTTCTTTAGAGTCTTGGAAAACAAGGATGTTACTTTAAGGACTCAGGTGTCCCTGCCCCATTTTTTTATTGCCTCATATGTATACGACAACTGGACATTGAATAAGGGAGACTTAGAGAAGAATTTATGCATTGGAAGTGTGGTTCTGAAGAAGCACATTGAAAGTACCCTGGTATGCTAAAAGTACAATCAAATCTGGCCAGAGTGCTCTTTATAGGCAAGGATGACAAAATGCTGTCTTAGATACTTTGAAAATATTATGAGAGACTAATCACTGCACAAGTATATCATGCTTGGTGAAGGAGTGGGGTACAGCAGAAAAGAAGGATCGCAGAGAGATGTTTTGCTCCAGTGGCTGCAACAATAGGCTCTAGCTTAGCAACAATTGTGAGAATGGCACAGGACCAGGCAGTGTTTAGTTCTGTTGGGCATAAGGTTGCTATGGGTCAGAATCTATTTGATGATACCTAATAACAGGAAACCAACATGAACAACTTCTGTTTGTTCAACAATCAGGAGTTTCCTTTGCAGTATTGATTTCTCTGTAACAAGCAGGACAATTGTAAGTAAACTGGGGCGGTTGGCACTTAAATATGTGCATATTTTTAGAAGCCTATACTTAAGTCCTTGCAGACCACAAAGAGCACTGGTCCTCTAGGGACCGTCTAACCATAATGTTATCAGTTCAAATCCACCAGCCAGCTACTCTACAGGAGAAAGATAAAGCTTTCTGTACTCCAAAAGACTTAACAACCCGGTACGCTCACAGAGGCAATTTGACTGCATCCTATAGGGTCAGTAGGAGTTAGAATTTGGAACACAAAATCAGAAAGGGTCTCATTAACAACTAGTCATGGGATCAGTAAACAAGTTTTGGAGTGTATGATCTCTAAAATTCCACTTCCAATATGGTGCAGCTTTTGGTGATTGAAGATTAATATTGTTTTAGAACTTTCTTTTCACCTGAAACAGTTTTGCTCAAGAAATCCATTACTTACAATTGCATTCAATTATCTTTTCTGGATATTGCTATTCTCAGTATATTTGCATAAATGTAAAAGGAAAAAACCATCCAATCAAAAAAGTTACAGATTAACTTTTTCCCAGCAGTGAAATAGCAATCAGATTAGAAGGTATTTTTTATATAAAGTTTCCTATCCACAAAGTTTCATGCAACCTACTGATACTCAGAAAACTTGAATTATTAAAATTTTGATATCTTTCGATTTATAATTTGAATATATTTTGAATTGCCAAAGGGGAAGTGAAAAGTTCTAATGTTTTTTGTTTGATCAAAAACTTTGGAAACAAACTGAAACACAAGAATGTTGCTGGATAATAATATGCATATGTGCAGGAGACTGTTGACATTAAAAAGGAAAACAAATTATGTGAGTGCTGACTCTATCTTCTTGAAATTGTTGTTAAATATCATTGAGTCACATGTATAACAAAATAATGCATGGCCCAAAAGAGTTCTGCGCCATTTTCATGATCCTTGGTTTATTACAGTCCATTTTTTTTGTGTCTACTTTGTATTTTGAGACCCTTACAACCTCAGGAACTGACCTTCCAGAATCATATTCTGTGGTGATCCATAGAGTTTTCATTAGCTAATTATCAGAAGGTTTTTATTTGTTTTTTTAACAGTTTTATTGGCACAATTTATTTACCATCCACTTCAATCATTCAATCATACTATGGGGAATTGTACAAACATTACCATATCAATTTTAAAATATTCTCCTTTCCCATGGTTAAGTCAACCTATTTAAATGACTTGTGCAATCATAGTTAGTTTTAGTACTCCCTTCCTCTTCAGTCTTCATTTCTACTCTGAAAAATCACTTGTCCCTCCCTATCACTCACCTTCCAGCCCTGCATGCCCTAACAACCCCTGCATTGATTATCATTGCTATGTCTTTACTTCTGTGGGTCAAAAACTGGGAAACCCAAGAGAAACAATAAAAGCCAAATTCAAATTAAGTGGTCAAGATAAAATAATAATAATAATATAAAGACCAAAATATAAATGATGCATAAGGAAGGAAAACCATCATCAACATTCCAAAGTCCAGAGAAGAATTTTCTGTCATGGAATAAGTAAGAAATAATTACATACAGAATATACTCAGCTTGGGTCAATAGTGAAGTCTTCTGGCCAACTGTTGAGTTTGATTCAGTATATTCAAGATTACAGTGACATCTTCGTGAGAGCAAGCTTGTTGAAGAATCTTGCCTATGACTAGAGAAGATCTTCCAGCAGCTCATTCTGACTAGATACACTGCAGATGGGTTTTGGGCTCACAGTGTCCTTATAGCCTTCTACAAATTGGGTGTTCATAATTTTATCTTTGATGCTTTTCCCTTTGCCATAGTCAATTTGTTTTATTGCCATCTTTGGATCACACAAGCTGGTGTGCTACTTACATGTGGACTTAGTTGATTCCTCGCTTATGTCTGCTGGTTTGAATACACGCTTTTAAGATTATCCTGATTGATAGTGGACACCATCTACTTTCTTCACCAAACTTTGCTGTAGCACCCTTATCTTCAGTGATCCTTTCATGGTAGGGCCATGCTATCAGCACTAAATGCTCTTGATTTAAATCCAGAATTCAGTAGCAGCCCAGACACCATCTACTTCTCCATGGTGTTTCAACATCTCAGGTTTACTTTGACAGTCATAATAATGACAAAAATCACCTATATTATCTACTGCATCAACAGCTACCATAAGATGGCTATTATTTCTAGTGTGTTTCAGACTAGAGCTCCAATGGTGATCCTCAACTCAAAGCTGACTGTCATTGTGTAGATTCTGACTCATGGTAACTCTGATGGCATAGCTTCCAGAATCAATACAACACACAAGCCACGAGAGGAAAACAAATTGACACACAATTGTAGTCCCTGAAACAAGAACAGTTAAAGGATCATTTGGGGATGTTGATATTGGCAATATCTATTCCAGAGTAGTGGAAAAGCTCAAGATGTGGGCTTCACACTAACTCCATTGTGGCCTCACTTATAGTCTGCCTCCTCATAGAATGTCATCAAAAGGTGGTCATTGAATCAACAAAAAGACATTTCATGCAAAGATGTCCAAGTAGCATCTGCAGTATAGTTGGAACATTGTGTTCTGAAAAACAGTATTCTGTGATGTAAGAAAAATGGAAGACCTTCTCAAAAGTTTGAAACAAAAGAGACACCATCAATGCGATATCTCTATAATCCCACAAAGCCTTTTGTTTAACAAATTTAAGACTCAGAGTAACTAAAGGGAAGTCAACTAGGTAAATCTAATTTAGATTACTTCTTCTAGTCAGTTCTTACTGTTGCAAACCTTTTGAACTGTTAGAGCCTGCAAAGTGTTTTCATTAAAAGTTAAAGGCACACTCCCTTCTATTTCACAAACCACCATGAACCCATGCTTTTAAAATATTCTGTTCATAGATTTATACATTCACACAAAAGTGCATGAAGTATCAAATATTGAAGGTGCACATGAGAAGAGCAATTATATTAAGTTATTGGTTTAATCTATTGAATAAAAGATCCCTTGTGGCAAAGTGATTGTTAGCTGGGCTCTAGCCAAAAGTACTGTCACCAGTTCAAACTTTCAAGACAATTCATTGGAAAAGATAAGGTTTCAATACCTGTGAAGAGTTACAGTTTCTGAAAACCACAGGAATCAAATCTGTCCTAACAGGCCACTCTGGGTCAAAATGGACTCAATTGCAGCAAGTTTGGTGATTTTGGTTTAGTCTATTAAAGCCCCTAAAAGTCAGGAAAACTTTTTAAAAATAATTTTATTGGGGGCTCTTACAGCTATTATAATATTCAGTACATCATCTATATCAAGCACATTTGCACACATGTTGCCACAAACATTTCCAAATATTTTCTACTTCAGTCCTTAGTATAAACTCCTCTTGAAAAATCAGGAAAATTTTTAAAAGAAAACATCCTATAGTAATGTATTAGACTGCAGGAATTCAGTCAATAAAATATATTTATTTCTGAGTGTACTTCATATCAGTGTAATAGATTGAAAAGTAAAGGTTCAATAGGAGCCCTGGTGGCAGTGGGGTTACGCACTGGATTGTGTAATATGCAAAAAAGAAAAGATTCCAATAACAGATTATTTTTTGTATCCAAGAATTCAAACTAGTTTATTAACCTCACAAGTTTCTTTGGGTAGTGCCTGCTTAATCAAATTAATGCTAGGCATTATTTAGGAAAAGCACTAATTAAACCTCATGACAATATGAGAAGAATATATAATCCCACAGAGAGGTCCATGTGCTTACATATATTGCTGACATTTCTTGGCAGAGATAGATTAGACTTGCAGACTTCAGAAAAATTTTTAATTATGTAATTTGAAAGATTTGATTTATAGAAGCTGAAATACCACTGATAATTTTTTTTCTGGGAGTACTTATTATACAATCATATTTTTGAAGATACAATATGTGTTACATAAAGCTGTAATAGCCAAAAAATGACTTTCTATTATTTTTGTTATGCTGCAGCTATCTGTTTTAGAATGTGTTTTAATATCTTCTAGTAAGATTAACTGATATTTTACAGATTTAATATAAAAAGCATGAATATTTAGATCTACAGAAGTATCTATAAAGTATATATCACACTGCCATCAAGTTCATTCCAACTCATAGAGGTACCATAAGCTAGAGTAGAACTTCCCCTTGGGGTTTCCAAGAATATAAATCTTTACAAGTAGAAAGCGTCATTTTCTCCAGCATAATATCTGACACATTTGAGCTGCGTGTGATAGGTAAGCTTTTTGTGGCAACATGGCCAAAGAAGACAGGTGGGTCGGTTGTGATAACATGGCCAATGAATACACTAGCCCTGCCTTTGCCCTCTTGCATGTTCTTGGATCTTTGGATCAGCCAGCTGCCTTGTTTGTCCTGTGCCTTGATCTCCAAGTGATACTATCTGTGGGACACCTAATTGTTGGACTGTGTTGCTGTGAGTTGAGGTTCCTTCAAGCCCTGCTTCACCACTCTCCTGAGCTGGGGACTGTTGGACTCTGTCATCTGGCTGACTGTTGGTGACCTGCTTTGCTCTTTGCTGCTTGTGGCTAGATAGCCTGAATTGCTCTACAGAGCAATGGCCCTCAAGATTCCAAGGACTGCCAGTCTTCTAGCTGTCTCACACAAGTGAATTGTACTGAGCTATTTGTATGGCTTTATAGATTAGTTAGCTGTTTATTTCTTTTCTAGCTGTTTATTTCTTATCTTATATATCCTTCTATCTATATAAATATATAAAGAGAATTACCAGTGTTCTGGTTTTGTTTCTCTGAGAACCCTGTCTAACACACTGCGGTACTTGCAGTTAGCAGTTCAACAGCTAACCCTCTATAACGCCAGTGCATATATATATATATATATATATATATATATATATATATATATATAATCCTTTCCAAACCATAGTGACCTTCTGTCAAAGTGGTTTTCAACCTGTGGGTTGTGACACCTTTGGGGACTGAACAGTTCAAAAAAGTAGCAATATTATAGGTATGACGTAACAACGAAAGTAACTTTATGGTTTGGGGTCACCACAATGTGAGGGACTGCTTTAAAGGGCCATGCGTTAGGAAGGTTGAGAACTCTTCTGTAACCTTTACAAGGTTGTATACCTTTACAGAAGCAGACAGTTTTATCTTTCTCTGAGAAGCTGGAGGATGTTTTGAACTGCTGAATTTTAGGTAACTGCTTAATCCAAAGGACCAACAGGGCACCTATATAAATATATAAAGTGTATGTTGTATAGAAGGTGTATATATATTATATATACAAATCTATGTGTGCTTACATATTAAAACATAATTTAGAATTTTGTAGCACAAATACCTTGGCACCATTCACTTTATCAGAAGAGAAGAGTTTTTAGGGCCATTGGGAAGCTGCTTGTTCTTGGTCATGTAGGAAGTTCCCAGAGAGTTGTTGGGAATTGTAGGCACACAACTGTAAAGATACAGAAAATCACTCAAAATGTGAAGACTGTGGAATGCTTATGAAAGCCTTTCTATCTTCTTTAGAATTGGTTGAGGTATTTCTTTTACTCTTCTATGTGTAGTCAATACAGCCAAAAACCATATCGTTTGTTAACCAATGAATGATTGACAGCTCCATAGGAAGTCTGGTTATCAGTAATATAAAATTGAGGAAGAAAAGAAACTTTCTGACCTCAAAGAACTTGTATTCTAAAAGATCATAGGATTGACTCACAATAAATTAATATTGGGATTAGAATGAAAGCAAACAAAAAAGAATAACGAGTCAATAAATAACTGAGGTATGATGGGATTGGGAGCCATTGCTGCGACCATAGATTAACTGCTGCTGTCAGTTGCCCTTTAGTACATTCTGGTTTAGATGACCTATGTGTGTAGCTTTTATGTTTTAACTTTTCCAAGCATATTTTCAGGGCTTCCTTTAGAAGTGCCTCTGACTGGATTTGAATCTTCAACCTGTGGCAAATAGCGAAGTGCTAAAGTATTAGGTACTATTACAAGCACTCTATAAATTCACTAAGAAAAGAATGAAATACCAAAATTCTCTGAACGAGATTAAGCCTATGGAACATGTCAAAGATGGCAAAGGAATATGGTGAATCTGTAAGTCAGATGCATTAGTAAATATACTCACTACTGGAATCTGTAGGAAACTTTTGAATACAAAAAGCATTCTGGCTCTAACAGAAAGGTTTGCTGTTCCCATACAGTCATAGGTATCCTGACAGAAAGGACTGGAGGTCTACTTCAGAAACATTAGTCACTTAGCACCTAATAAAGCAAAACTCAGCTATGATAAATTTCGGGTTGCCATTAGTCAGAATTGAGTGGATAGAAACTGGTTCCAATTTAATTAATATAGTTAGGCTTATTTATGTATGTTTTAAATAACAATTTAGCCATTACAATTCTGCATTTTTTTCTAATCTGTAAATGGAGTTTCAAAGGACCATCAGAAAAAAAAATGCTAATGGAATCTTGAAAGCTTTTCAAGAATACAAGTCACTTTACATACAAAGATAAATTCATTCTGAATATGAGGAAGACAAAAATTTTCTGGGGAATTTAACATTGATTTAAAAGATCCTTAGATATCATGACTCTAAGAGTTTGGAGACGTAGCTCAAGTTAAAAGGTGATAATAGACTCTAGAAACTACTACGGAATAGCAAAGCAAACATACTGAAAATTATGTCAAAAATTTTAAAGAACACATGAAATACACCATAATCACAGGGAGTTATCTTTTTTCTTAAATCTTTTCTTCTAAGATGAAACCACTTAAGTATGTTGGGGGCTGTGAAATCACTATTAGGGAATTTTATCTCTGAAATAATTAGATCAAGTGGAAAAGTAGACTTTGACTTATAGAAATTCACATCATAGCCAACTCTTTTTGAAACCCCTTCAGTCCAGGAAGCAACACAGGAAATTGGAATATGCAAGAGCTGATAAGATGACTTATTTTTAAGTATGTGTAAAGGGCAGGGAGAAAGAAAGGTCCTTATATCATTTTACAAGCTGGGTAGCTGGTTATTAGGCATTCTTATTCTTCCCTGGTTTGAACCTGCACAAAACTCACATTGCCTCTGTTATTTGACTGTGTACAGATTACATTTTGTTTCTCTCTTCATAAACTGGACACTGCCTGGGGAAAATCAGCCTTACTTAGAAAACAAAACTCTAAGTCTATTGATTAAAAATAATCAAAGGACTTGCTGTCCTTTATCCAAAATTCCATTTCCAAACCTGGGTAGTGTATCTTAGTTTTTATGCAAGTCTGAATCATAAAAATTAGAGCAGTAAAATTTGGGAGAGTGGGTCAATCTTTGAAAAGGTGATTTAGCATTTGACAAATTTTAAAAGTATTACCTAATATTTATTGATCTTTTGTTTTTCACACATAGCTGAGTACACCCACACAAACACAAATGATGTATTTTAACTGTATTATTTCCTGAATGTGCCAGGTAATTTTGAAAATAAATATTTAGGGCAATTTATTCCTTTATTCATTCTAAAACCTTGATTTTTAAGAACTGCTTCATAATTGGAACTTCAAATATATGGTGATATGTTGGTGAGCAAATAGTTTGGGGTAGAGCTCTCACAGATCTTACGTGGTTGTTGTTATGGCTGTCAAGTTAATTGAACTCATGATGGCCCTACTCACAAAAGACCACAACATTGTCTGGGCATGCCTCATCATAGCAATTGTTACATTTGAACAAATTCTTGCAGCCTCTGTGTCAATCTATTTCTTTGAGCATTTTCTTCTCTTGTACTTATCTTCTAATTTACCACACATGATGTTCCTTTCTAGGGACTGATCCTTCCTGATAATATATTCAAAGTAAATAAGGAAAAGTTGCACCATCCTAAATTCCAAGGAATATCCTCAGTGTACTCATTCCAAAATGTGTTTGTTCTTCTGGACATCCAGAGTGTTTACATTATTCTTCTCCAACACTGGAAATCAAATGTACCAATTCTTCTTTAGTCTCCTTATTCCCTATCCTCATTCCACTTGTGTATAAGGCAATTGAAAATATAGTTTAGGCCATGCACACCATTGTACTCAAAATGCTATTCTTGTTCTTCTTCACTTTATACAACTATTGTGCAGTAAATTTGCTTATGCACTATGTGGTTTTATTTCTTCATTGGGGACTCCTTGATTGTTGATTATTGATCCAAGTAAAATATAATCCTTGACAACCTCAATCTTTTCTCCATTTGACTTGAAATAATCTAGTGCACATATCAGTGGTGATAGCCCTAGTTCCACATCTTCTTCTAAATGTACGAATGAAACTGTTTTTAAAATCAGGAGCACAATATTACCCATGTGGGGCATTAATTGAATTGTAATTGAGAACAAATGTTTACAACCAACCAGGCACCTCATACATCCCATAAAATTCATAATTAATAGTTTCAAGAGAAATGAAAACATGTACCTACACAATAATGTTTTTAAAAAAAAGTGGTAGTATTTTTTTTCATAATAGCCCTGGGTTACTCTGGGTTGACCAGAGGAACACATTTATAGAGTGCTTATGTGTAGAAAAAAGAGCTTCATTGCACCAGCCTCGATGACTATGAGAGGTCAAAGGGTTCAATTATCAGGCATCAATGAACAAAAAAATCATATAATTTTGTGCTCTCCTTCCTGCTAAGATCAATGAAGATAAATGTGTGCAAAAGCAAATGTGGTGAAGAAAGCTGATGGTGACTGGTTATCAAAAGATATAGTGTCTGGGGTCTTAAAGGCTTGAAGGTAAGCAAGTGGCTATCTAGCTCAGGAGCAACAAAGCCTGTGAAAGAAGCACACCAGCCTATGTGACCACAAGATGTGGAAGGATTCAGGTATCAGGCATCAAAGAACTAAAATTTATAAAATTGTAAATGAGAGGGAGTACAGATTCGGGACCCAAAGCCCATTTGTAGGTAACGGGACATCCCCTTTCAGAAGGGTTATGAGGAGGAGACAAGCGAGTCAGGGTGCAATGTGGCAGGGATGAAAGCTACAACTTTCTTCTGTTCCTTAAATGCTTCCCCCCCCCCCACCCCCGCCCCCGGCCACTATCATGATCCCTATTCTACTTTACAAATCTGGCTAGAACAGAGGGTATACACTGGTACAGATGGGAATCAGAAACACATGGAATACTGGATAAATGATCCCTTCAGGGTCAGTGGTGAGATTGAAGATACTGAGACATTTGATGGAAGATGAGGTAGAAGGGGGTTACCGATTATAAGGATCAACATATAAACTCTTCACTGGGGTATGGGCAACAGGGATTGGGTGAAGGCAAGGGAAACATTGGCTAGTGTAAGATATGAAATAATAATAATTTATAAATTATCAAAAGTTCATGAGGTAAGGGAGGGAGGGAGAAAATGGGGAGCTTATACCAAGGATTTAGGTGGAAAGCAAATATTTTGAGAATGATGAGGGCAACAAATGTGCTTGATATTCAATGGATGGATGGATTGTGATGAGAATTGTAAGAACTCCCAATAAATTTTTTTTAAAGAAAAAACTTCATAAAAAAATAATAATTATATATTAAGCAAACATCCCAGACCAGGCCAGATCAAGTCCATAAGTCCAATATTAGCTCATATGTCTGACACTAGTCTAGAGTTTCTTCTTCAGACTTACAAAACACATAAAATGATGCTAAATGTAGAAAGATCACAGGTCAGTCGTTGGAAAATCTTGTGGACCCAGTGGTATTCAAAGCAAATCAGCACTGGTGTGGGTTTCTAGATGGATCCCCCAGCTCCAGGGCTCTGGCTCCATCAGAATAATTCCATGTGGCTTGTCAGCAGGAATGTGTAGCAGAGAGCAAGTGAGTGTCTGGCCCCCACTGAGCTATTTATCTCCGTAGCATCTCCAAATGAGACCATCAAACTGTGACCTGACTGGCACAATAAAAGTCACCCCTTCACTCTTAATGGTTCAAGTTCACACCAGAGTGTGTTACTACTACAAGCCCCAAATAAAAAGCCATGAAAATGTCCATCAACAGGCAAATAGATAAACAGTAGAATACTTGTATTGCCAGCAAAAATATTTGAACAACCGTAAACTGTTCCAGCAGAAGCAGATAAAAAAGTACTGATAGAAATACGTGGACAACAATCAAAATCTTATTGTGGGATGAATATAAGATCAAAAGGGGAGCACTCTCTATGATCTCACAAAAAAGATTTCCAGATTAAAAAAATTATTCTAAGGTGGTTAAGTGCAAAAAAGTGATGAGATTTGATTCCAAAGCATTATGAACAAAACTTGAAAAGGGTAGAATATTTGATACCCTGATTTGAATTAATGGGAGCGGGAACTGTAAGAGTGTATGCATTATTCTTTTTATTTCTTTTTTTTGTAAACACTTTGCATTATCGACCTGTACCCTTAAAATGTGTGCACTTTATCAAATACGAAGCATATCTAAAAACTCTGATTAAAATTCATGTAAATGAAAAAATTATAGGAAAATGAGAAAAATATGCTTATCTAATTCCTGAAGTTCATCTGTTTTTCCATATGCATCTTTAAAACTTTGTTTTAGTGATTCTTGGTTTTGTTCTTTTGTTGCTAGCCTAACATTGTTCAATGTCCTCTTTTCCATGGATGTTTTTAGGTGACCTACAATCTGTCTTCTTTCTCCCTGTACAACAGAACAAAACACTGGCTGGCTCTAGAATATTCTCCCAATTATTGCTTAGCATGAGCCCACTATTGAAGTCTCTGTGTCAGTCCAATTCTGTGAGGGTCTTCCTCTTTTTCTCTTCATCTTTATCATGTATGATGGCCTTTTCCTGAGTTGACCTCATCTGATAATGTATTCAAAGTGCAAAAAGAATTCCACATAACATTCTAGAGAAAATTAAATTAAACCAACCCTCAGATGGTTAAGAATAAGTGTATCTATGCATATATTATTAAAAAGCATATATAATACATGCAGTAATCAAGAGTATTGCAGCCCAAATGACTTTTAAAGCTTGTTGATATAGTAACTAAATGCCATGGAGTCGATTGGAATCCATAGCAACCCTGTGCACAAAAGAATGTAACAATGCCCTGCTCCAGTATAACAATTGTTCCTATGTCTGAACCCATTGTTACAGCAACTATGTGAATCCACCTCATTGAGACCTTGTATTTTTCACTGCCCCTCCACTTTATTGATCATGATGTCCTTCCACAAAGATTAGTCTCTCCTGACAACTTGGTCAAAATATATATGATGAAGTCTTACCATCTTTGTCTTTAAGAACTCTTGCCATGTTTCTTCAAAGAAAGATTTGACTGTTCATTTTGTAATACCTGACACTTTCATTATTCTTTGCCAACACCGCAATGCAAATACATTAGTTCTTCTTCAATATTCTTATTCAATGTCCAAATCTCACTTGCATGTGTGGCAACTGAAAATATCATGGCTGGAGTCAAAGGAACCTGTGGTAGTTATATAATCATTCATCAATTTGAGAGGATTAAGAGTGAAGGGATGGAGTATCAATCAGGTCATAGCAAATGAGAACTCTGTGTGGCCATGGCCTTCTCCTGAGAGTTCTGAGAATTTAAGAATTCCTCCTTGGAGGCAGGAGATTCTCTCTCTCTCTCTCTCTCTCTCTCTCTCTCTCTCTCCTCACTCCCTTGGAGATATTTCAGACAATTAGAACTATGCTATAGGAACCTTGTGGAGACCCCTGCTAGTGCTGCGATGCTTCCACCACCATTGGACCCACAAGATTTTCTAAGCCCTGGCTTGTGACCTTCCTGCACTTTCAGTCACTGCATGTGGGCATGAGTTTGAAGAGAAATTTATAGACTGGTATAAGATATATGGACTGATATCAGACTTATGGACTTGATCCAGACTGGGTTGGTATATTTTCTAAATCTTTAATTGCTCTTGTATATAAATCTCTTACTTATATACATATGCATGTCTATGAACAGAACTTTATTCCTTGCTTTTCAGTCTTATTTTTCAACACCCTTAAGAATTCTTGTACAGCAACTCAATTCAATGCATATTTTGGTGTCTTTACTGCTGTTTCCATGAACATTGATTTGGGATCCAAACATTCTGAGGGCTGCAGTACTTGATCTTCATCAAGTGCCTCAATTTCTCAATTCAAGCAAGCAAGGTTGTGTCATCTGCTTATCTCAGTTTGTGACTAAGCCTTCCTCCAATCCTGATTGAACACTTTGCTTCAGATAATCCAGATTCTCTAGTGATTTGCTTAGAATACAGAATGAATAAGTATGGAGAAAGCATACAACCCACACCCAAACTGTTCTGAATTTTATACCACATAGCATTCTTTTGTTCTGTTTGCAACACTGCTTCTTGATTCATGCACAAGTTCAGTGTAGCAAAATGAAATGTCCTGAAATGCTCATTCTTCTGTTCTCAAGGCTATCAATAGTTTGTTATGATCCACACAGTTGAATTCCTTCGTCAATAAAACACAAGTGAACACATTTCTGGTATTCTCTACCTTCAGTCAAGAAACATCTGACATCAGCAATGGTATTACTTGTTCCATTACCTCTTTGAAATGGGGTATGAACTTCTGGCAACTCACTTTCAGTGTATTGTTGCAACCCTCATTTGATGATCTGCAGTAGCATTACACTTGTTTTTTGCTCAGTTATATTTCTCTATAATTTGAGTACTCTGTTGGGACACCTTTCTTTGGAATGGATATAGATATAGTACTTTGTCACTTGGACAAGCAGCTGTCTTCCCGGTTTCCTGGTCTCAAGATGTGAGCACTTTTAGTGCTTCATCAGCATGTTGACACATTTTCCATCAATTCCTGGAGGGTCATTTTTTTGATAATGCTTTCAGTGCATGTTGAGTCTCTTCCCTCAACATTATTGACTATTATTCATTCACTAAATCCTGAAATGGTAATATATATATATATATATATATATATATATATATATATATATATATATATATCAGAGGTTTGGGGGTATTCTTTCCAATTCAATTGGTGCTGCCTGCATCATTAAATATTTTTCCCATAGAATTTTTCAGTGTTGCAATTCTAGGCTAGAATATTTCTTTAGTTATTTCAGATTACCATTTGCTGTGCACGTCTTTCTCTTTTGGTTTTCTAATTCTAGGTCTCTGCATATTTTATTATATTATTTTATAATATTATATATTTATTTTAATATTTTATTTTGTCATCTTGAGTTGATTTTTGACATTTTAGTTCAGTTTTTAAAATTTCATTATTTCTTTCATTTCCATTAGGATTAAGGACTATGATAAAGAACAACTTTCAAATTGTCTTCAGACATTTATGCTGATCATTTCTGTCTTAGTTTAGCATGGCTAATGCGGTACTTTACTTCAATGTTGCTTAACCGGATAATCACTAGCTTTGCCCTATGTTCTGCTATTCTGCATTAAACAGACACATCAATCTCATGATACTGCATTTTGAAATGCTCTATTACTATTGTTTATTAAAGGAAACCTGAATTAAAGAACCTTAAATGAAACGTACAATGCTTTTCTTCTTTGTTTCTGCAAAACTGACTTCTCTTCAATTTCTTTTCTAAAATGTGGGGGAATATGTCATTTAATGCAATGAATTTATCCCTTTTCTATGATTCCCCCCAAAATATAGTTATTTGACACTCCAACTTTATGAATTTGTGTATCAGAGATTACACTTGTAAGTAGAATAATAAAGGGAGAGGGAAATTATATTTTTCACAGAGAAATTGGAAAGCAGCCATCTTATGAACATAAAGGTCTTCAATCTGGCAAACAGACATAAACAAGCAAATATTAGCAACATAAATGCTTCACTTAGCTCTCAAATATCTGTGGGAGTTGGCAAAATAATTTCCAACAAAATTGTGAATTGCAGAGACATGCTGTACCAAAGGCTAAGTAACCAATATGTAGATTTGGAGAAAGCAACATAAATCAGGCTGTTTTGCAAAATAAATCTCCATTTATCTTTTCAACATTTATCTTACTCAAATTGATCATTTGTTCACCAACCATAAACTCAAGAATAAAGAAAAATAATAATTGAGAATGAGGGGTTTTGAATAAGGTGATACATGTTCATGATTGGCTGTCCTAACTGAATGGCTCCAGCAACACCCCAATGGCTGTCTTTTGAGATGTTGGTAGCTCCAGCTCCTGATCCTATTGAGGCAATCTATTAGGTGAACTCATTGCTCCTGCAAGTGTTTTCTTTTAAGAGAGTGATTTGGGATATTTTTCTCTCCTCATTCCATTTACCATTCATCCTTCTTTGTGTTCCTGACTTCTATAAGGTTATAGTTGCCATCGTGTTTCTTTCAAGGTAACATTGTAGTTTCTGTTTCTAGTTTTCCTTGTCATTTAAGCATCACTTTAGGAGGTTGGAGAGAAATATATGTTTTCACTTAGTGCCTGAAAACTGAACATACCACTCATACTAAATTTGTTAAGCCCTCTTGCTTAGCTCTCATTAAATGTATCTTTTTAAAATCTAGCCCTTTTGAGCTATCATTTTACTCTGCCCTCATCTTTAAAACATTTATTACATTTATTATGTATTTTATTTATTCATAATTTGTATTTTATTTATCTGTGATCTCTTTGGGTTAGAAATTCTGTGCTTATTATTATTATTATTATTATTATTATTATTACCACATGATTCCACACAAGTCCTCTTCCACACATGGAAAGAGTGGAAAACTGCTTAATGGTTACTGGTTGAATTGTATTAATTATGGAAGAGGATGCTATTCTATGCCATTGCTTCCATTCCTCACGCACTAGTGTCCTACTGCACACATAAATTTAGCTATTAGTATCGCTAAATTGTGACTCACAGCATGAATTAAACTGCAGCTAATTGCAACCCACAATCAAATTATACAATTGTGAAATAAGAATGGTGCATTGCTACATTAAAAGTTTATTTGATTAATTTAGCCAGAAATACTGCTTTTTCAACTACTGCTCTCTTTAATTTTACCTTCTCTCTTTTACCCTGCCAAAGTCTATGATACCCACCATGCTTCAGATAACTTACAGAAATTATTAAGGCCATAAATTGTATGCCACCTTCTTTTAAAAAATCTTCATTGATTGCCAGCTGAAAGCCGATTTTCTCCTTTTTCGAAGCCGCGGTATTCCTGCTACCACTGTAACTGGCTATGATGAGGCAAATCTCTTTTGAATGGACCAGAATGTGGATTATATGCATATACTGTTGAAAAAAAAGTTTGTGGGGTGTGGGACAGAAAGGTTCCTAGCTCTATGTTCTTACAAGAAACTTGGTGATGTATCTTAGTAAGATAATTCTTATACCCCTTTTACACATTGGGGCCTGGGGGTAGTGCATTTTAGTGACATGTTACTATTAAATGTAATCTCTCATACATTATTGTTGTCTATAGCCTAAGACATTCTGTGTCTCTGGAAATGTCTCAAGTTATCATTAGAGTGCTGTCCAGAACAGTTTTTCACTGGCACAGGGCAGCTATCCCTGCATTCCATCTTCCTGAGTCAATCCCCTGAGACAGATAAAATAGCCTCATTGTGCCAGACAATG
Source organism: Nesogale talazaci (assembly GCA_004026705.1). NCBI lineage: Eukaryota > Metazoa > Chordata > Mammalia > Afrosoricida > Tenrecidae > Nesogale > Nesogale talazaci. The sequence continues at coordinate 37,985 of PVJH01004969.1, forward strand.
AAGGTATTTATGGAATTTGAATACAGAATCCTGTAAATATTTTAAATTACCACTTAAGTTAATCCTTACATCGGCTGATATTTTATCATCTTTAAGAAAATAAGAACTTTTCCTAGAATACACAATGAAGTTGTTCAAATCTTGAGCTATTTTATTGCATTAATTATTCCTAGGCTCACATTTTTCATATGATAATTTGTTATTTGCTTTTCTTCTTGACAAATAATTAGACAACAAATAGAGCAAGTCATGATGCTGGAAAAATATATACTTATGCCTCTCATTTATTCAGCAGGAAGAAACAAAAACCCAGCATCATTTTTAAAAAAGTGAAGCTAATTTGAATAGTGTCAATATTTGTAATTGCATTGGACTACTTGGTAATCTGAAGTAATGATGCTCTGTATTTATTGTTTTAAAAGTTCCAAGTGTCTGTAGAAATTAATGTTAATATATTATTTCTACATGACCTTCCTTTCAAATCTTATCACCTACCACTATCAAAAACAGGCTGTTTTCTTGTCAGGATTTCAAAGATACATCAGAACCCTAAAAAGGTGCTCTGTTTTTCTCTTTAAAATATAGTGCCTAATACACACTCTTAGCCCTAGCAAATATTTAATGAGTGATAGAGGAGTCCTGGTGGCGTAGTGTTTAAGTTCAGAGATAATAATATCAAGGTTATCAGTTGAAGACCATCAGCCTATTATGTGGAGTTAGACAAGGTTTTCGACTCCAATAAAGAGCTATAGGCATAGTAAGTAGAATAAGGGTTTCTGGGAATTTAGTGGTAGGAAGGATAATAAAATGAAGTTGTTGTCAAGGATTTCAAGAAGGAAAACGATGTTTTGAAACTCTGGTAGCAATTGTACTATTCTGCTTGATGTGACTGAATAATGGAATGATGTATCTGTATTAGCTACAATCAAATGGCTATTATCAAGTAATTATAGTAGTTACTAATTACTATTATTTCCAACTTTTACATTCAAATAACCAATAACTATCAATGAATCTTGATTACATATTTTATCAATTTCAGGCAATACCTTGGTAGGATTCTTCATTACACTGCTAACTTTTGTGATTGGTGCATAAATTTGAAGTCATATTATTTTCTTATTTAAATTGGTCAATACCAGTAAATTTAAGATCAACAGTTTCATATTATGACCTGAAAAATATTAAATTTTATGCATTATGCTTAATTTTTAACAGATTCTAATATTACATATCATTGATATCGTATACAAGTAAGTTTTTGCTCAAAAACATGGAAGAACCATTGCAATAGTATATTGGCAGGGAACTGCCAGAAGTTCAGGCCAGATTCAGAAGAGGACATTGAACAAGTGATATCATTGCTGATGTTAGGTGCATTCTGGCTTAAGGCAGAGAATAAAAGAAAGATGATTGTGTGTGTGTGTGTGTGTGTTATCAACTGTGCCATGGCATTCAACTGCATGGGCCATTACAAACCAAGGATAACCTTGAGAAAAATCGAATTGGAGAGTACTTCACTGTGCTCATGAGGAACTTCTCCATGATCCAGAGGCAGTGGTGAGAACAGAATGAAAGCATTCTGCATAGCTTAAACTCAGTTAAGGTGTGCTTAAGAGCTATATCCTCTCACCATACACATTCAATCTGTATTTTGAACAAATCATGATAGAAACTGACTTTTACAAAGAATAATATAACCTCAATATTAGAGGAAATTTTAAAAATAATTTCATGCAGATGATACAAATTAACTTGCTACAAGTGAGGAGAATTTGAGGTAATTGCTGATTAAGATCAATTGTTGCAGCCTTCAGTATGAAGTACAACTCAATATAAAGAAAAGAAAATCCTCACAAATGGTGAGTTTAGTAAGAGCTATCATGGCGCAGCTGTCAATGATGTTGTCTTCCTTGTATTTATAATTAAAGTCCCTTGGAAGCAGAGGTCAAGAGGTCAAAAGATAAATTTCATTAAGTAATTTTTTTTTAGTTTTTTAGGCATCACTGTCCTCCGTTGGTGGGAGTAGGAGGCCCAGCCTTTGCTCCTGTGAGCTGGAATTGAACCTCCATCCCAGTGGGCCACAGTCCCACACACAACCACTATGCCACCGGGGCTCTTTAATTTTTTTTTTTTTTTTAGTTTTTTCCTTAAGCAATTTTACTGCGCAATATCTTTTCAAGATATATTAAAGCAAGAATATGACTTTGAAGACTAAGATGTTCCTGACTGAAGCCTGATGTTTTCCATTGGGCCATATGCTTCTGCAAGAGAGACATTGAATAAAGAAAACTATAGAAGAATTAATTCATTTGAATTGTGATGTTGGAAAAGAATATTGAAAGTATCATGTACTGTTAAAAGGACAAACAAGTCTGACTTGGAAGAAGTAGGCTAGAGTGCTTCTGACAAGCAAGATAGCAAAACATTATCTTACACACTTTGGGTATGTGGCTAGGAGAGACCAGTTCTTAGAGAAGACAACATGTCTGTAAAGTGGAAGCAAAGCAAAAGAGGATGGCCCCAATGATATGGACTGATATCAGGGCTTCAACAATAGGCTCAAGAATTGAGAGGATGGCGCAGGACCAGGCAATCTATCATCGTGTTGTGCATAATTTCTCTATGACTCAGAATCAACTTGAGAGCACCTAACAAAAACAATAAAAACAGTCTCAGAAATCCACAGGGAGCAGTTCTACCATATCCTAAAGGATCACTATAATTTGGAATCAACTAAATTGCAGTGAATCTGATGGTTTGGTTGTGGTTTGCCTTGGTTTGGGGAGTGTAGTGTACTCAGCAGAGGTCAGGTGGTACAGTGGTTTGAGAGTGGCTACCTAATGTCAACAAGTCTAAATCAGCTGTTTCTCAGGACAAAGATGAGGTTTTCTACTCCTATGAAGATTTATAGTGTCAGAAACTCACAGGGACAGTTCTTTTCTGCTTTATAGGTTGCTTAAGTAGCTATGAATTTGTTGCTTTTTGTGCTTTTTATTGAGTGTAGTTAGTGAGTGCTCAATTTATTACCTTCTGTTTGCACTTACCTCTCCAGAATTCCTTCTGTTTGTTTTTTCAGTTGGTAAAATTTCTACTTGTTGCAAGGTCATGGCCTTTATGGAACTTTCATTAACCGGTTCAGAGCATCTGTTTCCCCTGTCTTCCTTCAAACATAGTATCCCACTATGTATCTGTCTTCCACATTGAGCTGTGGGTCCTTTTAGAAAAGGAATTTCCAAATGCATGGGTAATTACAGGTGATTAACAAAGTTTGAAAAGGTGAATCCTACATTTTAAATATCATTTTCTCCTAGAGAAAAAAGTTGTCCAAGGTTATTTATTCATTTACTCTTAAATAATGCTTTCCTTAGCACTTTAGTAACTTAAAATTTGGGGGGAGGGGTGGCACCAAAGGAAGTACCTTAGAGTTCCATTTATTATCCTAAAATATGTTCTGTACATTTAGGACCTGCATTAACAACTTAATATGGAGACATATTAAAAGAAATTTATTGTCTTACTTTATTTTAAAAGAATTATTTAGTCACTTAAGCAAGTATGTGCTCTGTTGGACACAGACAACTTCCCAAACAACATTGGTGGTGGTGGTGGTGTGGTTGGGTGCCATTGATTCTGCATCAATCCACAGGAACCTGATGCAAACCAGAATGAAACATTGTCCACTTTTGCACCACTCTCACAATTCTTCCTAACCTTGAGCCGATTATTGCAGTCATGATGTCAATCCATATCCTTGCTGACTTTGTTCTTTTTCACTGCCACTTTACTTTAGCAAGCATGATGTTCATGTTCAATATATGTAAGACAAGCCTCACTATTCTTGCCTGTAAGGAGAACTTGGGCCATGATTCCAAGACAGATTTGAATGTCCTTTTAGGAGTACGTGGTACTTTTCTTTCCTATCTTTTCCATGTCCTTTTTCTTCATTCATGAATGACTCTTATTCCCCTCCTAGCATCATATCTTCTGTCACTGGTGTTCAATGTTTCAAATCTGCTCCTGAGGTTTTCTTGAAATTCAGATGAAATAAACTCAAGATTGCATTTTGGCTCTAGTGAACTTATCCTAATTTTCCCCAGCTTTATTCTGAATTTATATAAGAACAGCTGATAATCTTTACCATAATCAATCTGTGATTGGTTTTAGCTACTGATACTGATCTTTTTCATCTTGTGTTCCCACAGAGGTAGTGAACTTGATTTCTGTGTGCTCCATCTCAAGAAGTCTTGTCGTTTCTGTTGTTGAGAAAAAGACAATTACTGTGAGCAAGTCATTGCTTTTTCAAATTCTATCATGTGATCACCAGCTTCATTTCTATCATCAAATCCATATGTCCCAAATACTTTTCTTCCCCCTCTGTTTCCAACTTTTACTTGCAACCATCAATCATTATCATTGCATATTGATTGTATGTTTGATCAATTTCAGTCTGAAAACCTTGGTAGAATTCTTCTATTTTGCAATCACTATTTATGTTTCATAAATTTATATAATAATTTTAAGCACTGGATCAACTTGAAGGTGGATAGGTATAATTCTATCACAGATAATATTATACTTCATGAGGGATTGTGCAATATCTTTTTTACAAGGAATGTCACATCACCTCTCTTGATTGCATTTTTCCCAGCATAGAAAATCATATGACTTTCTGATTCAGAATATCCAATGTAGTGAATTTTAGCTCACTGATGCCTACTATATGATTTTTATGCATTCCATTCCATTTTTTAGTACTTGCAAGATTCCTAGATTTGTACTTGGCACATTCCAAGTTCTGATCATTAGCAGTATCCTATAACTGCTTCTCCTTATTTGAGTAATGCCCTTTAGCAAGTGAGGATCTTGAAGGCTCCATTTTTGCTGGTTTTAACAGAGTCCTGTTACGAGGGTCAATTCCACTCCAACAAATAAGCTCCTTGGTAGTCACATTTTCAGTGTCCTTCTGTCCCAAGGGGCCTATCCTCCAGCACTATCTCTGACAATTTTCAGCCCCCATTTATTAGGCCTCCAGTATGTGATTCAATTTTGAAGCTGTGCATAGACTATTCAACAGCGACTCGCTCACAAATGGGTATCCAAACCCTTCTTCCATGCCTGATCTCAGTCTGGAAGCTTTGTTCAACTATATTCATTTTGATCGACCTACCTGGCATTTGCGATACAAGTGGCATAACTTTCAACATCTCACAAGCACACAAGCCATGCCAGATGACAAACTGACAGATATCTGGTAGGGACATAATGTTAGTCAAACCTCATTTTCTTTTTGACCATAAATTTCCCATCCAGTGGTCCCTGAAACCCAACTTTACAAAGGTAAGATAATGAAAGTGTGTATGATTTCATGTTGAAATGAATTGACCTGGAACTAGTATTATAATCCCCACCTAGAATTCCCTGGGCTTCCCTGATGCTCTGTTTTGGGAAGAGGACTCATGACAGTTAAACTGACCAGTTTTGACAAAAGATTGACCAATTATAAAATTTGGATTTACAAGATGATAACTTTGACTTCAATCATTTAATATAAAATGTAAGTCACATTTTGATTATTTTTATAATATGATCTGATATCATCTACTTCTATTTTTCTGATAATTTAATACATATATATGTATATATAATTTATGAAAAGTACATAACAAAGTAATTGGCTATCTAATTAGTAGTATTCTTGTTGTTAGTATTACGAATGTGAACTGCTCCTCACATTTATAACAGAGACCAGCTAAGCAAGACAGTATAGGGTCATTTCATGTTTTGGGGTTCCTCCACTTACAACACAGATTTATTCCTAGTGAACATTATGATACCACATTAATTGAATCTCCCTGTGCTAAGAATTATAGATTCACTTAATTCATCCTCTAAGCCAACAATGAGCTAGAACAATTATTTTGTATTCTTAAGAATGAGACAAGTTGGCATAGACAAGTAAAATATCTGTCCTTATTCAAACAGCTAATAAGTAGCTAACCTAATGAACACTAAAACCCTGGAAACCCACAAATGCCTGAGTAACTGCCCATTGTGATGAAGTAAAGCAATAAATTAGACCCAGTTACCAGGCAAGGACTTCCAGATATCTTCAGGACAGTAGGATCAGCATTTGTCATAGAATCAAGTACGGAAGATGAAAGACAATATTTCATATAATTCACTGTGATAGGTAGGTTTGCTGTACCAACATGGCCAATGAACACATATGAGATTAATTGAAGGGAGAGATATAAGTGGCTAAGCGAGTCTCACCTTTCTCTCTCTTGCTCTTGGATCTTTGGACCAGTGTGCAGCTGGCTCCCTTGCTTGTTCTGTGCCTCCATTTGCAAGCTACACTACCAGTGGAACACCTAATCCAAGGACTGTGTCACTGTCAGTTGAGGTTCCTTCAAGTCCTGCTTTGCCACACTGCTTGAATATACAACTTCTGAGCTGGGGACTGTTGTTCCCTGTCAAGTGGCTGACTGTTGGTGACCCTCCTTTCTGTTTGCTGCCTGTGGCCAAATAGCCTGAATTGCTCTACAGAGGACTACCCAACAGCCTTCAAAACTTTAAGAACTGCTAGTGTGTTAGCTAGCTCATGGAAGTGAGATGAGCTGAGACATTGGTAATATTTTATAGATTGGTTAACTACTTCCTATGTTGGATTTATCTATCATCTATCTATTTATCTATCTATCTAAGTATGTATAAAATTACTAGTGTTCTGATGTTTTTTCTCTGGAGAACCCCGTCTGACACATTCACTATTCCACTTTCATCCCCATCGTAGTTACACTGTCAAGCCAGCACATTTGTATCTACTTTTCCTAAAGTACAAACTTAAAGCAGAAGACAATAAGAACCACCCAGACCATTGAGTAATACGTTAAGACCTAAGTCGACCCATTACAAGATGCATCACCTTTCTGAAGAATTCATGTATAAGGGGATTTTTTTTCCTCTCAAATTGACAAGCTTTGAGATAGACTATTTCAGAAATGTTCAATATATGCTTAACCCACTATCAAAGGAACAATGGATGGAATTGATTTTTTCAAGCCATTGACACCTCTATGTGGGTTTAAGTGATACTAAATCAGAAAGCAATTTTTGTTTTTGTGACAATGATATAGAAAATACCTATTTTCTCTATGTTGTCACATCTTCTTTACATAGTTTGTTCATTTAAAAAATAGGATTCTTTTATTGGTAGTGTATCTAGGTAGTTTTCAAGTCAAAAAGCAATTTTGTTTTTCTGAAATGATTATTTTAAAACCATTTATTTTGTTGGCAACACTATTTTTTTAATGTCTCCAGTGTAAACATCAGATGTAAAGAACGTAAAGCAAATTTTCTGAGAAGGAATTATGTTGTCACATGTTGAATATTAAAGAAGAGTACAATAATTGATAAATAAATACAATTTTGGGTTGGGCACCACTGCCCTCTGGTGGTCATGGGAGCTACCCAGCCTTGCTCCCGGAGAGCTGCTGCTGGATTTGAACCGCCAAACCAATGGGCCAGAGTTCCACACTCAACCACTATGCCACCGGGGCTCAGTCCCAGATAAATACAAATTTAAACTACCATTAATGAGTAGTTTAAAAAGGACTCTACAAGCAGTGCAACTCTAAAGGTCCCATGAGGAGAAAAAATTCATAAAAACAACTCTGCATTAAAATTATAAAAATAGTATAAAAGTGAGCACTGATGATATTTAAGCCTCAATGGAGTTCCTTTGTTTACATATCAATATGCAAACAAAAACCATGTGGGTGCATATATTAGTTTTCAATTTGGATTTATCTTAAGAGAACTATTATGAAAATTGAAGACAAGAGAATAATTAGAAATGATACAATTTTTTTTAGAAAAATCCAGATCCTCTATTTATGCCTGTTTAGAGGAAATAAATAAACTACATCAAAGTGCTACATATTCCAAAACAAACAAACAAACAAAAAAACCAAGATGCAGAGACAACTAGAGTCTTTGATGAAATCTATAGTAACAAAAGAACTGCTGCTCTGTTTGAAGTTAAAAATTATGTCAATGGGGCAGAGCCCTGGTTGTGTAGTGGTTGTGTGCAGAACTGTGATCCACTGGGATAGAGGTTTAATCTCAGCAGCAGCTCCACAGGAGCAAAGGCTGGGCCTCCTACTCCCACCACCAGATGGCAGTGATGCACGCCCCCAAAATTATGTCAGTGAAGATGAACTTTTTACTTTCTTTAAACAAGAAAATTAACAATTAAAAATTAAGGAAGAGCAAAATTGGTAAATGCAATTCTAAACTACCATTAATGGGTGGGAGGCAGATATTACATATTTTATTCTATGATGCTGTTTGTATCTACAAAAAGCTGTTTTCTTTCTTTGGGTATTAATACAAAATCAACAGTTAGATTTGTGTATGAAAGCTGGTGTTTGAATTTCTATCATGGAACATGTTGCTACTGCTTTGGGCCAGTGTTACATGCACACGAAATCAGGGTCTCTGTGTCTATTGGAATATCAATTAATGTCCAATTTATTATGGTTTCATATGTAGATTTGTTTTTCCTTAAAACGTTAAACTGAATTTATGTACTTATTAGTTCTGTTGCTGGTTGCCATTGTGTCATGATGGATCACCGTGTGTGGAGTATAACCATTTCATAGGTTTGGAAGGTAGTGACAATTTAGAATATTACTAAATCTTATATGTCAGGTATCTCATTGTAATTTTAGCCACTGAACTTTCAGTCAATAGCCCAGATTTTAAATACCTCATTTCTAAATGACACTATAGAGTAAAACTTTACTGTATAGGATAGGGTAAAACTTTAGATTTTCCCAGGCTAGGGTCTACAGAAACTGACATATCTGTTTCCTATGCAGTGTTTGGATGGTTTAAAACACCAATTTTTCAGTTACCTGTCAAGCACTTTAAGCCCTAATCCACTCCAGCTTTTTTTGTGTGGGATAGAGACACATAGGTATCTTTTTTTTGGGGGGGGGGAGGGGGCATCACTGCTCTCTGGTGGTGGGAGTAGGAGGCCCAGCCCCACTGCTAGAATTGAACCTCCGTCCCAGTGGGCCGCAGTCCTGCGCACAACCACTACGCCACCGGGGCTCAGCCCGGTATCTTTTAATCTATTTGTAATCCCACTATTTTTTCTCTTTAAATGCTTAATTTTTCCATGATTTTTATTCAATGTCACTACTTAGCTGACAGTGTGTTGTACAGTGATATATTACAGATATTTCAATTATCAACAAAGTCCTCCAAAGTAAACAGTTCCAGTGGAGGTTCTAAATTAAGACTACCAAAAAGAGAAGAATGCCACATGGTTAAAAATTAAGGAAGGTAGATATCACACTTAATCTTCTCACCATACTTAAAGTGTAATATAAGTTATTCATTTCTGAAATTGAACACACAGGTTGAAAAGGATCTTCAGAGCTTCAGTATTACAAGAAATATAGACATCAACCACACATAGATGGTTCTATTTCATTCAAATGTGATGCTAGCCTTAAATACCATTGGTTTGATTTGTGTTATTATATTTTGGTTTCATCCTATACTTTCCAAAGTGAAATCATATTAACAGTATGGCAGGAATTAAACTAAATTATCCCAAATATCTACTGAAGTCCTTGCCCCTGTATGTGTGGATGTGATCATTTTTGGGACTTTGGTTTTATAATTGTAGTGAGGTAACACCAAAATAGGATGAGCCCTAACCCTTACGACTTCTGAGCTACAAAAAGGGAAGAGAGAAAGAATAGAACAGACTCAGAAATGCAAACAGAAAACACCACATCAAGAAACAAAGGCATAACTAATGTATGCACAGCCCTAGGGATGCTGGTCGCTAGCCAGGGTATCAGGTAGATTGTTGTGGTGTGTGATTAAACACAAGATCAGAATTTATTTTCTTTTTTTTTTTAATTTTTTGGGGGACATCACTGCTCTCTGGTGGTGGGAGTAGGAGGCCCAGCCCCACTGCTGGAATTGAACCTCCATCCCAGTGGGCCGCAGTCCCGCGCACAACCACTACACCAACAGGGCTCAGCCTGATCAGAACTTCTAAACCACCAGTAGTTCCCTGAGAGAGAGAAAGACTTATGGAGCTTTCCTACTACTATAAAAAGTTACAGCCTCAGAAACCCTCAGGAACAGTTGTTATATTATTATAGTAAGGGCAGTTGTTGTTGATTGTTTATGAGCCTAGAACTAGAAGTTGAAATGCAGAAAGAGGGGCCTCGAGATATCTATCTTCCTTACCTAAACTTTCCATTACCATCAAGTTGATGCTAACCCATTGCCACTCTATATCACAGGAGAAAACTGCCCATATGGTTTCCAAGATTCTAACTATTAATAGGATTAGAAAGCCTCCTCTTTCTGCTGTGGAACAGCTGGTTGCTTTGAACTGCTAACCATATGAATCACAGCCTAACATCTAGTCAACCTATCTTCCTTAGCTTTACAAAAATGCAAGCTATATCTTCCAATGATACCCAGTGGTGTCATTTCATTTTTTGTTGATTTTATGACAGCAATAGGTCACAAAGAATATAAGATTTTTACCTCCTAAAATAAGATAATTAATTTCACAAAATTTGTGGACAGGGTGTAAGTAATGAAGCCTATCTATCCTTAGCATTTCTGTAAAACACTAACAAAGACATTAAACTCTATATAATAGCAAATACTATAAACACTGTTGCCTATAAGTCTATCTACTTCAATACTTTAAGTGCAGATTTGTTTGGGATGTTACAGACACTCTTAACTAATTGTACTCAATCAGATTTTATAACTATTCCAGTAGCCTTGATTTAGTTCAATCAAATGTCTTTCACAATATTCCTATCTGGTTGAAGCTCTTTTATTACATGTGTGTGTCTGCCTTTGGTGTCATAACTCTGAAATCATAATAATTACCCACATGAACATCTAACAGAAGAGCTAAAAGGCAATAGGCAAAAGGAGCATCATCTTCCTAAATTCACCAACCTTCTTGGAATATGATCGAACATTGCTGGAATGACCCGTTTCTGTCAACCAAAATATTTAAAATTCTAGACCCTTTCATTTTGATTATCAGGAATCTAAAATATAGCTAAAGGCCCATATAAAGAACAATCTAATTTTAAGGAGAGAAATTTACAAGTTTTGCCCTTTCACAATATGCACAATAAAAATGGCATTTTTTACGTGGAACTGGTTTTATATGTAGAACTGCTCAAAAGGATCTACATATAACCTCCTCCCTGGGGTACAGGCAACAGGGAAGTGGGAAAAGGGGGCATCAAATAGTATACAATATGACAAAATAGTAATTTATAAATTATCAAGGGCCCATAAGGGAGGGGAAACAGGGAGAGAGTAGAAAAAAGGAGGGCCTAATACCAAGGGCTTCAGTAGAAAGAGAAAGTTTTGAGAAGGATGATGGCAACAAAAACACAAATGTGCTTTGCATACAATGGCTGTATGTACAGATTGTGATAAAAGTTGTATGAATTCCCATTAAAACAATTTAAAAGTATATTTCCAAAAAATACAAATATAAAAAGTTTAGTTAAAAAATGGCATTTTTCACATTGACATGATTCTTAACTACAAATGAATGCTCTAGAATGTGCTATGCATAAATATGCAGCCATGTCATAATTATATCCAGAGTTGAAATAATTTAAAATATAGTTTTCAAAAGAACAACAGAACTTCTAGAGAATGGATATTTAAAAATTATAGAGGAGTTTAATTGATTTAAAATGATATAGTATATGGTAATTTCTCTGGCTTTCTTGTGAAATATCTTTTTACCAAGAAAATCACCATATTTTCTGTTACATAATATGTGAGGAATACAACATGCTTAAAATTTTGCTATTACTGAAAAATGTGAAAATGGTAAAATAAGCTATAATTTGCTATAATAAACATCCCTGGGCTCTGTGTCTGCTTGTCTTCAGTAAGTTCAATGGAAATATGATAATTCAGTTTTATATCAACTTAGTTGGGCCAGGATCCGCATTGGTTTGACTTAGTAATCTCTCATGATGTGATCTAACAATATGATGAACCTGATAATAGAATCTTCTGGGAACAGTCAAGCAGTTGTGCAAATTGATGAAGTTGCTACAAGGCTGGGCCTATTTTCTATACTAATTGGCTCCACAGTATTTGTTTGCTTCTTGGTACTCCAGCTGTTGCATCTAGTTCAGTGACATCTAGTGCTTTGGATTTGAACCAAATGTCCATCATCTTTCCTGTTAACCCCAATAGCCATTAGCAGCTTGCTATATGACCTCATGACCTTGGATTCACTGAACTTGGCAGCCAGAAGCCTGTTCTCTCCCACTACCTGCATCAACCTATGGAGTTCCCACTTGATCTTCCTTTTTAAGAAAAGGCAGAAACTGTCTGGTAAGACCAGACATTACTTCCACCAATCTGATTTGTCAAGAAAGTCATGAGATCAGAATGAAGAAGAGAGATTGGTCTTGTTTTTATCCAGAATTGGAATGTATATGCAAGGGTAACAGAAAGTGCTGATGATCACCTTTGGAGATTATCTACTTCAGTGAACATCTTACATGTCTGTTTGTCTGTATAAAGTGTTACTTAGAATGAAAATAGTATAATTATTTTTACCCTTAAAACATTTTTAGGTTTTACCCTAAAGCATTTTTAGCCCAGCTCCCAGATCAAACTTCAAAACCTTCCCATTAAAACTATTAGATTCTCCCCCTTTACCTCCCCCCTTTACCTTTCTGCATTTTTGCATTGTTAAGCAGAGATAATAAACAAAACCAATAATTGATTTGATTTGATTCTGATGCATTGGTATTCAATGTAAAGTTTCCATAGCTGTGATTTTTTTATTAAATCATTTTATTGGGGGTTCATACAACTCTTATCATGATCAATACATACATCAATTGTATGCAGACCACATTTGCACATTTGTTACCATCATCATTCTCGAAACAGGGCTCTGTTACTAGCTCCCCATATTGCCCCTTCCTCCAGACTCCCTCTCCCCCATGAACCCCTAATAATTTATAAATTATTATTCTGTCATATCGTACACTGTCTAATGTGTCTCTTCACCCCCTTTACTTTTGTCCATACCCCAAGGAGGTCATATGTAGATCCCTGTATAGCTGTGATTTTTATCAGAGCAGATTGCCTTACCTTTCTCCCTCTAAGTGGCTGGTAAGTTTTCATTGTCAACCTATAGGTTTAGGCACCTATTATTTCCCCAGCAGTGCCACCAGAGCTCACAGATGTAGTGCATTATATAAAGAATATTTTATAAAACATTTACTTTGTGTAATAATGGAGACCAATAAGAATTAAAGGGGAGAGTTTAAGGGGAAAAAAAGAATGAAATAGCACAGTACAACAGATATTATTGACCTTATAAAGGAAAGACAAAAACAAAAGTTTTATGATACACAAATTAATACTTAAAGAAGAGGAATGATCAGAGGGCTAAGCAGATGCTGAATCTGACAGACTTGAGATTCTTCATGCTTTTGTATTCATGTCTATGAAACAGACATTTTACCATAAAAACATATCTACATCAAAATATAAGGAACAAACAGATAATAAAAGTGCTGTGAAAACCTAGACGTGTAATGCACATCTACATATTTTTAGCAAAAAGCATAAAATATCACTTTACCTGTTGAGTAAGTAAGTACCAAAATTAAAGTACATTTGACAGTGATAATAAACTGGAAGAGTGAAATGATATATACAGATAATTTATAAATGATGATTGTCAAAAAGCTCATAAAGCACAAACCATATAGGTGTATCAGACATTAGAAATAGAAAAATATAAATTAATACTTAACATTATCTATTCAATATAATAGAAAATAATACATACTGTTAGTACAGATAAGGAAAGTCTAATAAAGTTGTGCATTGAAGTGGGAACTTTGGTACAGACAACTTTGAAATTAATTTGGGAACCAAAAATAGGCTTTGGGACCAGGGTGTCACCCCATCAGACTAAACTGGAAAGCACTCCTAAAGGCCAACAAACAGTCCTTTAACTATTTATAGGCTTTTCCTTTTTTTTGTCATTGGTTTTTTTTGTTGTTGCTTTTGTTCTGTTTTCTTTTGTTGTTTTGTTTTGCTGTGTCTTGATTTTGTGCATGCTATTAGTTCTGCTTGTCAATCTCAGCAAGATAGGCTGGATAAACAATTTGGAGGAGAAAACAACAGGCCCAAATGTTCCAGCAGGACATGGGAGAGAGGGAGATGGGGGAAAGAAAGAGGTGTTAACCAAACCAGGGACAAGGGATCAATAAGTGATCCAAAATCTGTGGTGAGGAGGGTGTAGAAGGACTGGTAGGGCTTGACTAACGGTGATGTGAGAGAAGTTACTGAAACCCAAATGAAGGCTGAGCATGATAGTGGGACAAGAGGAAAGTAGAAGTTAGAGGAAAGAAGTAGAAGCCAAAGGACATTTACAGAAGTCTAAATAAAGGCATGTACATATGTAAATATATTTATATATGTGGAAGGGTAAATAGATCTATTCACATATATTTATAGTTTTAGTATTAAAGTAGAAGATGGACATTGGGCCTATACTCAAGTACTTCCTTGATACAAGAACACTTTGTTCTATGAAACTGGTGTTCCATGATGCTCAACTTCCCAACAAGGTCACTAAAGACAAAGTGGGTGCATCCATAAATGTGATAAAGAAAGGTGATGGTGCCTGGCTATCAAAGGACATAGTGTCTTGGGTCTTAAAAGCTTGAAGGTAAACAAATGGCCGTCTAGCTCAGAAGCAACAAAGCCCACATGAAAGAAGCCCACCAGCCTGTGTGATCATGAGGTATCCCTGAAGGGATTAGGTATCAACTATCAAAGAACAAAAAATCAAATCATTGTGAATGATAGCAAGTGCAGATTGGTGAACCAAGACCCCTCTGTAGGCAACTGGACATCCCCTTCCAGAAGGTCATGGGAAGGAGACAAACCAGTCAGGATATAGTGTAGCAATGATAAACATACAACTTTCTGCTTTTCGTAAATGTTTCCTCCCCACCCACTCACCCACTCTCATAAACCCAATCCTACCTTAAAAATCTTGCTAGACCAGAGGATGTACACTGGTAGAGAGGAACTGGAAGCAAAGAAATTCCAGGAGAGATGATCTCTTCAGGATCAGTGATGAGAGTGATGATACTGGGGGTGCAGAAGGAGGATGGTTTAGAAAGGGGGAACTGATTACAAGGATCTACATATGATCTCCTCCTTGAGGAATGGACAACAGAAAAGTGGGTGAAGGGAGACATTGGACAGTGTGTAAGATATGACAAAATAATAATAATTTATAAGTTACCAAGCATTCATGAGGGAGACAGAGCAGGGAGGAAGAAGAAAAAGTGAGGAGCTGATACCAAGGACTCAAGTAGAAAACAATTATTTTGAGAATGATGATGAAAACAAATGTACAGATGTACTTGACACAATGGATGTATGTATAGCTTCTGATAAAAGTTGTTCTAGCCCCCAATTAAAAAAAAAGAATAAAGTAAAAGAAGAATGAAAATAAAGTGCTATAATAGTCATTTATTTTGCACAGATAGGCTTTATTATCTTGAGGAATTTCCTTCCTGTTCTTATTCTATTAAAAAATGTTATCAATAAAAAATTTGTATATGTTGAATCAGAAATTTATTTATAGAAGTCTATTCTTAGGAAATAAAGATAAAGAGATACATGAATATTCAAGGATCTAGGCTGTAGAAATTTTATAATATTTGGAAATGCCTTAAATATATAAGAGAACAGTTAACTCATTGATCCCAAAGATCAATGCAGCTGTGATTAACTTGCTACTAATGTATCATATGTCCTAACATAATATACATCATCATTCTGACCCACCAATTAAATGTGATTAGTTGATTGCTTTTGCTTAATTGTTGTTGTTGTTGTTTACAGTACTGAATACACCAAACAAGATATTAAATATTTTCAGGTTCTGAATTTAACTGGAATTTCTAGACAACTATTTGATAAAGGCAAATGTAAATTTCACTTTTTTAAATTTGATTATGTGTCCACAATATAGTATCATATAGAAATATGGTACCTTACAGTAATGTTGTTATACATGAAAATAAAAGTAGAAAGTTATTTGTTCTTGTGAACATCAGGAGAAGCAAGGGAAATATTTCATAGCATTGGGATTCCTAGTGAAGAAAATACCATACAACTTTCTTAATGGATTCAATTGTGTCCCTCCTAAATAAAAGTATACCCTGTCATTCTGACTCTATACCTTTGTTTGCATTCTTGGTTTCAAGTACTTTCTGTGATGGTAATCAGATTATTCCTAGTCAGGGGCATTCTAGGGATCAGATTACACTAGGGAGGAGAGTGCTGCAAGAAGGTCACCAAAAAAGAATACCTGAATTCCATACAACTAAGGTACTGATTTGGATTTTTTAACCTCCAGACAATGAGAAAATAAAAATTTGATCTTTAAAGCTGCACAGTTGTATTTCTTTGTGGCCGCACTAGGAAAGCAAGAAAACTTTACATTTATGCTCAGCTTCTATATATTTTAAATAGTTTTTCTGTATCCATAGATTTTTACAGGCTTTACTTACCTATTCATATTTCAATGCAATTGAGTTCATTCTGATTTATAGTGACCATCTTGAAGAGAGTAGAACTGCCCTGATAGGTTTCCAAGATTGTAATTCTTTATAGGCTTAAAAAATTTTATTTTTAACCTGTATGGAGGCTGGTGGGTTCAAATTGCAAACCTTGCAATTAATAGTGCAATATGTAACCACTCGACCATCAAGACTCCTCTTCCAACCACATCTAAATTGCTCTAATATAAAAGGTCTGAAAAGATTACAGTATACACAGACTCCGTAAAATAGTTCTCCAATACATTTGAAATAGTGTAATAATAAATATCTATTTAAATTTCCTGATTCTCCCATCATACTGTAGACTATCATGGTTGCCAAGAACAGAGATATAAATTTAAGTTTAACATTAATTATCATTTTAATATGTGCTATTTCTTATTCCATTAGATTTAGCTGGCACTCTAATAGCATACTTGGATTCAGGACAGGTGCATTAAAAATTGTTTCTCTTGAATATTTGAAATCTAAATTCATTATGTAGGCATTTATTGAACAATCACCTCATGCCAGACACTAGTAGATATTGATGTTAAGAAAGATGAGAACACTTTTCTTTTTCTTCAGAACATGTCCCTCAGTGTTTTTCCTATGTACATGCCAATAGTATTTAAAAATCTTCAGGGTCACTTATGTTTAACAAGTCTCAGAGAAACTGACACACAAAGCCTGCACTTATCGTCCATTTGTTATCCCTTGGTGCCTTATAAGTTTCTGTGATGCTGGAAGCTATGTCACTAGGATTTCTGTGCCAGCAGGGTCATCCAAAATGAATAGATTTCATCAGAGTTTTCAAACAAAGAATGGACTACTAAGAAGGAACTTATGAAGAAGTAACCTCTGAAAATTTTACATGTCAAAGGCAAAACATTAAGATACTTAAGGACTACTAAATAGAAACAAAACATTGTCAGAGGGAGTGCCAGAAGATGGATCACTTGGTCAAAGGAAACCTGAAATAAAACTGAGGAGGAGATGTCTTTTCCAGTAGAGTCAATCAGAGTGACAGGAATGGAGTAAAGCCTATGGGAGTAAAACTTTTGAGATCTTCTTTTGCTAAAAGGGCACAACTCAAAATGAGAAGAAACAGCTGCAATTATAAATTCACAATCAGAACTTGCAATATACAATGTATGAATCTAGGAATATTGGATACAATGTATGAATCTAGAAATATTGAAAGCCATCATAAAATAAATGGACCACATTTAGTCCTACAGGTTAGTAAGCTGAAATGAACTAGTATTGGCCATTTTGAATAAGATCACATGATTTACAATGTTAGGAATGACATAATCAAAAGGAATGGGGTTGCATTCATCATCAAAAATGACATTTCACCTCCCTCCCTCCTTTTTTTGGGGGGTGTGGGGGATGGAACTCACTGCCCTCTGGTGGTCATGAGAGCTACCCAGTGCTGCTCCTGAGAGCCGCCGCTGTATTTGAACTGCCAAGCCTGTGGGTCACCGGGGCTCAGCCCCTCCTTTTTTTTTTAATGAATAATTTTATTGGTAGCTTATACAACTTCCATCATGATCCATACATACATCAATTGTATGCAGGCCACATTTGCACACCTATTGCCATCATCACTCTCAAAACATCCTCCCTCCACCCAGGCCCCCAGTATCAGCTCCCTGTATTTCCCCTGTTCCCCCTCCCCATGAACTCTGAGTAATTTACAAATTGTTATTATTTTCATACTATCCACTACGAGGAGCTTATACCAAGGGCTCAAGTGGAAAATATCTCTAAGTGAATATGGTAATATGTGTGCAAACATGCTTGATACAAATGATGCATTGAATGTTATACGAGCTGTAAGATGCCCCAATAAAATAATTGGAAAAAGAAAAAGATTTGCAAGCAATATGTATAAAGCAATTCTATAATAACTGTGTTTTATGAGGAAATGCATGGATAGACATGCACCTGAACAGGTGTGGGAGAGAGTAGGAGCATACCCATGTATAATTAGGTTTGACAGAAGATACTTATGGATTCATATTTACTTTTGCTGCACATATAAATGTTAATGAGTATACAGAGACAATGTTATAAAAAACTCTTAGGCATCATCAAACACCTTTATGGATTGAGTCACTGGTTGTGGGGGTTCAGGACCATAGTCTCAAGGACTCCTGAGGTCAATGGGCACTAATATAGTTCACAAAGACAATGTTTCACATCCTATGGGATGAGTAACAACTAGGACCTTAAAAGCTTGTGAACAGTCAGCTAAGGTGCAACAATTGGTTAGTCCCTGTCTGGGAGAAAACAAAGTGAAGAAAATGGAAGACACGTGTAAATAATAGCTACAAAGGGCTAATTAGCTAAGCAAATATCAGTCTCCACATCCCTGAGACCAGACGTAACAGTACAAAGACCTTAGAACCATATTAGATTTTTGTAAGACAGCATTTAATTTCAGACAGGTCAGAAAAGAGAGAAATGGGAAGAGGAAACAGGGAGGAAGTGAGATATGTATGTTATCCAACAGTGGAGGGATTATAATGAATGAGATTAAAATATATGTTTGAACTGTCAAACATAAAATGGATGATCTATTTTGTAAACTTTCACCCAAATTGACAATAAAAAAGTTTTTTAAAAGAATAAAAAAAAATGACATTTCAGTTTTGAAAACAATGCTTTCTGTGGTAGGATAATTTGCATATAAGAAAATCCAACAAATTCAGCTATTATTAAATTTACGTGCCAACTATGAAAACTAGTGATAGAGCAATTGAAAAATTCTATCAACATCTTCAGTCAGAAGTTGGTTAAACATACAATAAAGGTAAATTTATAATTATGGAAAATTGTATTGTAAAAGTCCACTCGAGCCCAAATACGTCTTTGCGTTTATTCCCCTGAAGTCTGATAGTATCTCCAGAACAGGTATGGTTCACTGAACACTAATGACAGAAGACCTGATGAGCTGTGGGATGACATCAAGAACATCTTATATGATAAAAGCAAAGATCATTTAAAACAGCTCAATGTGATTAAATGATGGAATTATGTATCTGTATTAACTCCCAATAAAATGATTTTTTGGGAAAATCTAATAAAAGAAAAATTGTTTTTTAATATTATCATATTGGAGGCTTTTACAGCTCTTAAAACAATCCATACAGCTATTGGATTAAATAAATTTGCATATATGTTGCCATCATCACTTTCAAAACATTTACTTTCTACTTGAGTCCTTGGTATCAGCTCCTCTTTCTCCCCTCCTCCCTCCCTCATGAACCCTTGATAATTTTTGAATTGTTATCATTTTCATTTCACACAGTGATCACTGTCTCCGTTCATCCATTTTTCTGTTGTGCAACCCCTTAGAACATGGTGTATGTCAATCACTGTGATTGGTTATACATTTCTCCCTTAACTTTCTCCTTTCCCTCCTGGTATCACTACTCCCAATATTGGTCCTGAGGGGTTAATCTGTGCTCGATTCCCTGTACTTCAAGTTTTTATCTCATCATTTTACAGTCTCTGGTCTAGTCAGATTTGTAAGGTAGAATTGAGATCATGACAGTGGGGTGGAGGGAGCATTAAAGAGCTAGAGGAGAGTTGTATGTTTCCTTGGTGTTATAATGCACCCTGACATGTCTCTTTATTGTGACCCGTGTATCAGGGAATATCCACTTGTCTACATATGGACTTTGGGTCTCTATTTTCCTTTTCCTCTCATTGACATTAATATGATTCTTTGTTATGGGTATTTGATGCAGGATACCTTATCCCATAGACACCTCATGTTCACACAGGCTAGTTTTCTTTTTTTCATGTAGGTTTGATTGCTTCTAAACAACATGGTTGCTCCTTTAATTGAAACCCTTTAAGACCCCAAACACTATATGTTTTGATAGCTGAGTACCAAATATGTTTATGCACCCATTTTATCTTCAGCAATCATGTCAGGAAGGTGAGCATAACAGAATGCCAAGTTTTAGAAAAAACTGTTCTTGCATTGAGGGAGTACTTGAATAGAGGCCTGCTCCCTTAATCATCATATATACTCATATTTATCTATGCATATGCCTGTATTTCGACCTCTATAAATGTTCTTTACCTTCAAGTTGTTTCCTCTGTTTCCTTTTATTTTCCTCTTTTTCCACTATAAAGTTCAACCTTCATTTCACTTTTAGTAATTCCTTGATCAAACCCCACCAGGCACCCTAAGCCTTCCCTGCCATTGATTTTAGCTCACTTGTTGATCACTTCTCTGTGGGTTTGTTGGCAGCCCCCTTCTTCCCCCTGACTACCTGTCTTCCAAGTCTCTCTGGAAACATTGGTCCGTTGTTTTCCAGATTGTTTATCCTGCCTATCTTATCTATACTGATATGCAGAAACAATAATAAGCAGAGAAACAAAACTAAGCAAAACAACAACTCCCCCCACCTACAAAAGAAAAACAACAAAAAAGAAAAGTCTCTAAATAATTTCTTATGCTTGTTGACCTTTTTGAGTGTTTTCTGAGTCTGATAGTGTTCCATGCCCTGCTCTGAAAGTATACTTTTGGTATTCCTTGGGGATGCTATATCTTTTGAAGCTTGGTACCATCAGTTTTTTTCATCACATTTGCTTAGGCACCAATTTTGTCTTCAGTGTTCTTGTTGGAAGAGTGAATATCACAGAATGACAAGTTGTTAGAACATAGTGTGTACATATAATATATGTACATAGACCAATGCCTCTATTTTTATGAATTAATATATTTAGATATCTACATACCTATGTTTACACCTCTATCTGTAGCTCTTCTTCGTAAATCTTCTCTTTGCTTCATTTTGCCTTCCTCCTGTCCCACCATAATGCTTGCTCTTCTTTGACCTCTTAGTAATTCCTCTCAATTAAAATTGCTTTTGCTCCAACACTCCCAAGATCTCCAAATTCTCTTCATTATGGACCTTAATTCCCTAATTGTCCCCCTGTCTATGGCATTGTTTGCCCAGCATTCCATTCCCTTCCCTCCTCCTCCCCACAAGAACCTCTGGAACAATGGTTCCTATGACTTTCTCCCCAGGCTTACTTCCCATGCTTTTTAATGTCCTGATCTAACAACAGGAGCAACAGATAGATGATCCTACCTGGATACCACCTTGACTCCTCTCTCAAAGAAAAACATTTTAAAGTTAAAAAAAAATGAAAGAAAAAATCAAAGTGGGTCAGAAAAGATTGAAATTTGTTCTTAATCATAGACTAGCTAAGGGAAATGGAAGAAACAAAGGATTCAAATAAACAGAAAATTTCAAATGGCAATTTCAGAAGACACAGTCAAATATTATAATGAAATGTGCAAAGATTTATTTTAGAAGAACTAGAAGATCCTCTCTAAAGAACTCTGAAAATTGTTTAGCAACTCGAGAGCTCTAAACAGGACATCCTGCTGCTTTGACAGCTGAGCAGATCAACAACGTTTGTTAACTAGCTACCGGACTACCTATCCTGTAGGCAAGAGTGGCTCCAAGCTGGTTAGATCCACTACCATGTGTGTGGTTGACAGTCACTACATAGACAACAACCAGTGTGCACTTTGTACTCTCAAAGGAGATCCCCCTTTGGTTTTGTGTCACGTCTGGGAAATGCTGCTAGTTTGGTGTGTGCTTCAGAAGGGCAAAGGCTCAGTGATGGAGACGGGGAGGTGGGAGGCCAGGAGACATGAGTGCTGAAATGTTCTTCTTATGTTTTCTTTCAACCTCCGTCTTGGGCTTCTCTGTTCTGTGTGACCCTATTTCTTTTTTTCTTTTGACTGTTTTAAGTTTGTATGTGTCAACTGTTCCAGTTTCAATGGAATCTTGTACTCATAATGACAAGAAATTGTTCTCTCAAATCTGAAAAAAAAGAACAAAAAAGAAAAATATGCTCAGCATATCTTATACTGAAAAAATCTGAAGAAAAAGTCAAGACTTGAGATGCAATATTGAAAGATTCCAGGAGCAAAATTTGCATAATGCAGGAAACATACAAAATAAATGGAAAGAATTCACAGAACCACTGTATTAAAAAGAAATAGTCAATTTCCCACCATCTTAGGAGATAGCACTTGAGCAAGAGGCAACAAGATTGAAGGAACAAATTCAATCCACATAAAAGTATTAGAAAAAAAACCAAAACTCCAAAAATTACTGGAATATCAATTGAAATGTTTCAGCAAACTGATAAAACAGTGGACAACTGACTAGAAGAATTTTATATTTGTCTCCATTCCCCCCCAAAAAGTGACCCAACAGAATGATCAAATTATAGAACAATATAATTATCATCACATGTCAGCAACATTTTGCTAAAGATCATCCAACATTGGTTGCAGTAATACATAGACAGGGAGCTGTCAGAAGTGCTTGCTAGATTCAAAAGAGGTTGTGGGAAATGGGCTAACAATGTTGATGCCAAATGGATTTTAACTGAGAGCACAGAATACAAGAAAAAAATTTAGCTTGTGTTTTATTTACTGTGTTAAGTCATTGACTCTGTGGATCCCAACAAACTATAGATAGCCTCAAAAAAGAAGAATGGGAATTCCAGACCCCTTGTATTTATGTGGAATGTGTACATGGCAGTTGTGTAAACAGAACTAAGTTTGGAAATCAGGAAGGATGCCCATCAGGGCTGTAACTTTTTACCATATTCATTTAATCTCTATGCTGAGCAAATAATCTTAGAAAATGAATGAAGAATGAGGCATCAAGAATGGAGGAAGGCTTACTTTGCATCCTGACATATGCAGCTAACACCACTTTCTTCCTGTTTAGAATTGTCTGATGAAGATCAAAGACTGCTGCCTTCAGTATGGATTACAACTAAATATATAGAAGATCAAAATCCTCACAACTGGATCAAGAGGTGACATAGTGATAAATGCATAAAAAATTGAAGTTGTCAAGGATTTTTTTCATGTGTGGTTACACATCTAATGCTCATGAAAGCAGCATTTAAGAAATCAAACAGTACATTACATTGATTAAATCTGCAATTAGCAGGGAGGTTACTATGAGGACTAAGGTGTGCCCATACCCGGTCATGGTATATCCTATTACTTCACATGTGTGGGAATGATGAAAGTAAGGAATACCAGAGAACAAAACGGGAAGAATATTGCAAGAATAGGTTGCCAAAAGGACAAACAAATCTGTATTGGAAGAAATATGATTAGAATTCTTGGTCAGCAGACTGAAGCCCGGTGGCATAGTAGTTGAGTGCAGGACTGCAGCCCACAGGGTTGGCAGTTCAAATCCAGCAGCGGTTCTCCAGGAGCAAGACTGAGCCTCCTACTCCCACCAGAGGGCAGTGATGCCCACAAAACAAACAAACAAAAAAACCTCTATCTTAAGAACTCTTGGTTAGAATTCTCCTTAGAAGAACCTCATATTTGGTAAGGAAGACGACAAGCAAACACAAGAAAGGTCATCTAAGTTGACGCAGGGCTTAGAACGACAGACTCAATCATAGGGAATATTTCGTTCAGTAGTGCATAGGGCCACTGTGGGTAAGAACCAACTCCATGATATCTAATGGCAGTTATAGCTGTAAGTACCTTTATATGAATAATAGTTGGATTTATTTCCTTGAATGTGAATAAATATAATCCTATCACAGATAGTAGTGTACTTCATGATATACCTTGAAATGTCCTTTTAGTGGTAAGTGCAACCCTATTCCTTTTGATTGTACCATTCATAACATAGTAAAACATTTGATTTTCTGATTCAAAATGGCCAATATCATTTCATTTCAGCTCATACCCTTTAAAATATACATATTTATAAGTTCTATTTAATTTATGGTAACTTCCAATTGTTCAGATTCATAGTTTTATATTCAAAGTTCTGATCATTAATTAATATTTATAGCTGTTTCTTCTCATTTTGAGTTGTGTGTCATTAGCAAATGAAAATCTCAAAAACTTTACTCCCGTGGGCGATACTTCATTCCTATCATCATCATGGTTGATTCTACTCTGAGAGGGCAGTGGAATATTTTGAGTGCCTTCTGACCCGTGGAGTCCATCTGCTGGTTAATATCTCTGATAATGGACTGTTTCCATTCATTATGCTTTCACTATCTGACAATGTTTCATTTTGTATAATGTTTTCTGACACTGCTTCATCTGAAGTGGCAGCTGGTTCCTCCTTATTGTCTATTCTTAATCTGGAAGCTTCTCTGAAGTCTGTTCCTTTTGGGTGACCCTGCTGGCATTTGAAATACCAATGACATAACTTCCAGCATTACATCATCACACAAACAACCACAGTACAATAAACTGACAGGCAAGTGGTGAATCATGCATGTAGGTATATCTTACATATTTGTACATGTGTGAAGGATTGCGATATTGCATATTGATTACACCTCAATGTAAAAAAGATCAGAATCCTCACAACTGGACCAGTAATTAGCATGATAAATGGAAAAAAGATTTGAGTTCTCCAGCGTTTTGTCTTCCTTCAATACACAATCAATGCTCATGAAATCATCAGCCCAATGGTGAAGTGATACACTGCACTGGGTAAAACTTCTGCATAAGACCTCTTTGAGAGTGATGAAAATCAAGGATTTCACTTTGAGGACTAAGGTGTTTCTGACACAAGCCATGGTATTTTCAATTGTCTCACTTGCATGTGAAATTTTGATTCTGAATAAAGAAGACTTAAACAGAATCTATGCAAATGAATTGTGGTCCCGAGTAAGAACATAGAAAGTACCACAGACCGTCTTAGACAAATCTGTCTTAAAAGTATAGCCAGAGTGCTTCTTAAAAACAAGAATGGTAAGAGTCTTTGACTTACAAACGTTAACCATGTTATCAGACGAGATCACTACCTGGTGTAGGATATTGTTACTGGGAAAGTAGAATGACAGTAAAAAAAGAGGAAGACTCTCAAGATGCTGACTTGATACAGTGGCTGCAACAATGAATGCGCTTCAGGATAGGAACAATTCTGAGGATAGTACAGTATTCAACAGTGTTTTGTTCTATTTTTCATAGGATCACCGTAGGTCAGGATTGAGTTGATAACCCTCAACAGTACCATGTGTGTTTGTGCGGCATATATGTATTTTGCTGCCATTGAGTCAATGCTGACCGCTAGCCTACGCTATAGGTTAGAACTGTCTCTGAGTTTCTAAGACTCTAACTCTTAACAGGAGTAGAAAACTTCATCTTTCCCCTACTGAGTCGCTGCTGCTGACTCAGTCCAAAGTGTAACCACTATAACACCATGGCTAAGCATAAATATCTTGTAAAGGATATATGGGACACTGTTAACAGATACATTCTAGATGTTTCCAACATCTTTAGATTGATTTACTGGTGTAGAAGTTTTAGGACAATAATATCATCGATCAATAGGCATAAAATAGCTCACAAGCATTATGTTCTGCATTGGTATGTTAAAAACATGCTAGCAGCCATGTAATAAGCAATTATTTTTTTTATCATGTTGACTCTATTAGTCCAGGTAGACTAGAGAAACAAATTCGAGAGGTTTATAAACAAGAGGAATGGAACATTGAGAAAGCATCCCAACCCAGTCCAATCCAAGTCCATAAGTCTGATATTAGCCCATATGTCTGATAGCAATCCATTAGTCCTTTTCAGACTCATGGAGCACATGCAATGATTCCAGGACAATCACAGGCCAGTGGGTGCAAAGTCTTGTGTATCCAGTGGTGGTAGAAGAATCTCAGCCCTGGAATGGATCTCCCTGTTGCCTCCCAAGTATCTCAGCACTGGCAGAAGTCTCCACGTGGCTTCTTGAGCCCCAGAAGCCCATGTGGCTTTTCCTCTGGCTCCTCCAGGACTCAGGGTCTATCAGCATGCCTCCATCTTGTCTTCTCAGTAGAGTGTCTCCCAGGGACTGAGTTGATGATCTCTTGTCTCCACAGGGGAAATATCACACGATTTTCCCAAATTCTCAGAGAAAGTCATGCCCACACAGAGGCCCCATTGGCTATCTCCAGATTGACAGGCTAGACTCCGCCCCTACATTCTTAATCAATTTGGCACCAGAGTTCATGACTGCCACAGGGAGCAAAAATGAAAGAAATAAATACTCAAAGAATCAACTAGTTTACAAGACTAATAGCCTGCATGAAGCCTGGTCTCATCTATTCTGAGACCAGAATAAGATAGAACTTGGTGATTGCTACTAACTATTCTGATGAAGGATAGTAATAAATTTCTGGAAAGAAAAGGGTAAAACACAGGACAAATTTTATATATATTTTGGCCCGCAGCTTCTCTCCTTCCAAGAAAATATTTTTTTTTAAAGTGCAGATTTACTGGACTTGTAGAGCCGAGAAGAATCCTGGGACTATTGTTCTCATGTGCCAACTTAATTAGACTATGATTCTCAGGGGCTTGGCAAATAATGTAATATAATGTAACCACTTCAATGATGTCATAAGTTGGTTGAAAGGAACTTACCTCATGTGTAGATTTGCATAGAATATACACATGTACTTTCTGGCTAAGATCACAAACTTGCATTTGATTCATAATCATCTGACCTGCAGCATGTAGCTTGACCTGTAAACTATTGCTTCTCTCAGCACCTGTAGCCGTTACCCTGCAAACTGATAGCTGATCTCTTCATTTGCGTAGTCATCAATCCTGCAATCATGTGAGTTAGAATCCTCCAGTCCTCACCATAATTCATGGATGCTTAGTTTTCTGTTATGTGAGGTATTTCATTTAATCAGATCTCTCAGAAGTTTCACTTTTCTTGTAAAAAATTCAGGCTAAAAGACATATTCTCTAGATTCTGCACTGGAACCACACCACAAAGTCTTCTTTTAGTTAAATAACAGATTGTTTCCTAAAACAAACGTAAGTATAATGCTCCTTAAGACAGTACCAGTATGAAACCAGTAAACAATTACTCTAAAGCAATGATGAGAAAATAAAAGAGAATAGATAAAGTATATCACTGAAGATAAAACAAACAAAACAGAAAAATAATGAGAAGGCTGACAACTTCTGAAAAATCTAAACAAATATTTCTATCAGCAGTAATAGTTAGATGTGTACTTAATTTGCTATATAAACATTCATCAAAGCACTATAAAATTTAGTAATAAAAAGAAAGTTCCAATAGTATTACAACAAAATATTGATACCACAGAAAAAGAGCCACAATTGATTCAAGCATATAAGTGGTCATGAAGGTAGCACAGACCAGGCCCGTGCTTTGTTCTGTCATATTTAAAATCACTCTACATTGAAGTCTACTTAGTTGTTACTAGCAACAACACCCTCTGTGAATTTCAAAATACACTTAGGTTTCTTTATGTAACTGTAAAATGAGTATTAAAATATCACTTGTTATAAAGGTATATTTGAAAACATTAATTTTTTCAGTACTCCTCTAGGTTATGAAAACCAAGTCTGGTTCTGAACTTCATTGTAGACATGTGGTAAAGGAGGTTTAGATAGTGTCTAAAATGTTTTATAAGGTTTTTATATTGCAAGATAACTTTGTAAAAAGTATTTGAGGTTTGTGTTAAGATAAAAATGTTATATACTAATGTATAACAAGCTCCTTGAGCAGAATATATATAAATATTCAATAGAAAATTGGACAACCCAGTAGAGCAGGTTTAGTTCAGTGGTAAAGCATTTGACTGCAGAAAATTGGACAGCAGCCCACTCAAAAACAACAAAAAGGAACACAGTCAAAGCTTCCTATTATCCATGAGCCAGTCATATAATTTAAAGCAATAATGAAATGGTATCTATTTTTGCGTTTATAAAAAAAAATCGGTGAATATTAACAATTGATGGCAATTGGTCTAGAGCTCATAAGTTTCTGGACAATAAGTATTTGTTTGCCTGGAAATACAGTGTTTATCTTCCTGAAGTACAATTTAATAGTATATACACTAGCATCTTTAAAAAGCTAAATAATAGTTGACAAGGAAACTTTACTGCTATGAATTACTTTTAAGAAATAATCAGAGAAATATAACAATGATTCAGGCACAAGAATGGAAAATGTGATATTATTACTAAAGCAAGAAACTCGGAAAATAAATAATATTTTTATATAAATATACACTAATAGGACATTTGTAAGAGTAAATTCCACACACCATGGGGAATACTTGATGTTTTAAGGGAGTATTTAATGATATTTGGAAACCGTTATAAAATGTTAGTTAATAAAAACAGGTTACAAAGCAGAATGCATAGATTCATCACTGAATGTATTATATTTTATACACGATATATTGGAATTGACTGAAACACTAGATATAGCAAGATAAGTGATGGTATATATTTTCTTAAAATAATTTTCTAAATTTTCTGAATCTCATATAACAATGTTTAAGGCTTCTAGATTCTCCCCCCAAAAAAAAACCTGAATGAAAATAAAATGATTTGTTGAGACTCAAATTCGCTCTATGCAGAGTAACTTACAAATTATTTATGAGTTACTTATAAATTTAATATAGTGTGCAAATTTTGAAAAATGTTAACACCTTAGTGAGTCAACAAATACCATTCATTCACTTGTTGAAAATGAATGGCATGCAGCTGTAGTTGTTAAAACAGGTGATTAGGGTATTCTGTGAACCTCTATATCAAAAGAGGTACAGATTTAATTTAATTTAATTTTGTTTTGTTTTGTTTTTTGGTAGTGGGGGGCATCACTGCCCTGTGGGGGTGCGAGTAGGAGGCCCAGCCTTTGCCCCTGTGGAACCGCTGCTGGAATTGAACCTCCATCCCAGTGGGCTGCAGTCCCGTGTACAACCACTATGCCACAGGGGCTCAGCCCAAGGTACAGATTTTAACCCACTTTTTTTTCTTTTAAAAAGATGGTTTTGAATCTTCTGGATATGAGGGAATATATGAATAATTAAAATATATAAAACACTGAAACCCAAACCTGTTGTAGAGGTGATTCTGATACAAACATATTCATGCTACAAAATAGAATGCTCAAGAGGGGTTGGGGTTATGATCTTTATGGAAGCAGATATCCCCAAATTGTTTCCAAGATGTGTGAGTTCAGCCCTTTAAAATGTGGGTTAGCAGTTAAATGTTAACTATTTGAAGTACCGAGGGAGCTTTTGCAGAGCAAGGACATTCAGCATGGTTTAATGTCATAGAATGTTACATGTTTACAGATTACAAAAATGACAAAGGGCCAGCAACAGACAAGGTTGCACTCTATTGTGCATCAAGTAACTATTAGAATCACTTGATAGCACCTAAGGATGTCAAGAACATCAGGATCTTTACAAAATGTGAGTGTGTGAGCACTTATTTTTCTAAGTAGAAACTATTTCCCCATTTTCTAATGTGCTTCTACTTCTACTTCCCACAAATACCAAGTTATTTTCTGAGGTAATTATTTGCTGACTTTCATTCTCAATTCTGAGGGAACATGTAGAATGTGGATAGCTTTCTTCAGCAATGAGGGCAGCAGGGAGTGTTAATTGTCACTAGTTTGATTCCTATGCATGACAATTGCATGTGTGCAGAGTTGAAGCAATGTCTGAAAGGTTGTGATTTTTCAGAAGCAGGTCACTGTGCTTCTCCTCTGATGCACTTCTCGGTGGGTTCAAACCTTCCGCTTTGTGTCACCCATTCAAAATCATATACTAGAATGTTTTCTTTTACAAAAGCAGATCTCAGTTTTAAGTGTGGTTATATTATCAGTGTTGAAATATTGCCAAGTATGTGCTCAGTCATCATTCACAGAATGATTTAGTGAAATGTATAACTATTATAACTAAATAGCTCCAAGTTATCTGTAAATACAATGTTTTTTAAAATGGTTTAAAAAGCAAAGATTGCATATACATGTATCAAATTATTTTTAACAATCTGAAAGTTGACATTCACAAATTTCAGAATTTTGCAATTTTTATTCAATTAAAATTTAAGATTAATTTGACTACTGCTTTGTAATATATCATTTTATTTTAATGAATTGTCATAATTAATTCTATTCACAATCCAGTATACAATATAATAATTTGAAATATAATTTGAAATAACCATAATAATTTGAATTAACCATAATTCTAGTTGTTTCCAGGCTAATCTCATGTAGAAAACCTCATGTAGAAACTAAGGCACAAAAATAAACAATATTCAAGGCTCAAAAGCACTGACCATAAAATACTTAGTCCAATGAAAGATACTTTGTCATAGAATAATTTGTTTTCTTGTTCTATTCTTTCTGAAAATGGCCTTTGTCAATTGAGTAATCATTAATGGTAAAAATCTATCAAATGTTGTACTTGTGAGTATAAATGTATAAAATTTTCATTTTGGCATGAGCAACACATGCCGAATAGAATGATTTTTAGCTCTGTCTTTCATTCTGTGTGAAGAATTGCTGCCAATGCAGACTCACCTCACTCTATAGAGCTGCACCACAAAGGTGGGGGGAAAGTGATGAATGTAGGAAAGAGAAAGTTTCTCCAACAAGGAGCTCATGATCTTGTGAACATCATTCTCTTGGTTGCAACATAGACAAAGGCTGACCAAAATAACAACATATAATAACATCAAGATCTTTCAAAAGCCAATCAGCTAACTTGAGGACTTTTGTAAATATGGCCTTTTGTATTGATTCCTGTTTAGGAAATAGCAGAGCAGTATATCAGCTTCACAAACACAGACTCACATATGAGCATGTTTATCAGCTTGTTAACATATTGAATATTGTTTTTCTCTTCAATACACCTTCCATCACACTCCTATTATTGTTATTTGATCCCAATTCATTATGACCCAATATACAATGGGGTCAGAGCATTTTAATATATTAGATATGATTTTCATTGACATATCTGTCAGGAATATACTTCCAGGTTTTTCTTGCTTGTTTGTCATAATCTGTCTTAACTTATAGCAGCCTCATGCATAATGTGATCAAACTATTGTGATCCATAGGTTTTCACTGACTGTTTTTCAGAAGTACCTCACCTGAGCTTTGGTCTTAGTGAATGTAGTCTGGAGGCTCTCGAGAAACCAGGTCAATAAATAACAACACACAAGTCCCCACTGGCAAATGAGTAGTGGCTACCTTTGAAGTATAATGGTGAAGAATAAAACCTGAGTCTTTTCCATGAAAGGTAAGAATCCTACCACTGAACTACCACTACTGCCCTCTCTATCAATTCTACACTAATAATAAAATTGCCTTTCTCTCAAAACCTTCATATCACCTATTTAAAAATAAACCTAAAATTTGATTTTTTTTTTTTACACACAGAAGCAAACAGAGAGGCAAGGAGAGAGAATGGAACACACCCTAACCCAACAAGACTCAAAAATGATATTCCTGTTCAGAGAAGCCAGTGCACACCATAGGACACCATAGTACTGACCCCACCATAAGGCATGAAGGTCCACATACAGCGGACAACACTTGGGACAAAATGTGGGGAATTGTCCCGATCTGACCACACCACACCAGGGTGAAACACTAAGGGCATACAACAGAGAAACAAGGGGAACAAAGCAATGATGTTCCCTAGGAAAAATTATTTGAAGTTATGGGCAAATAAAGGTTTTTTTAAAAATAAAATGTCTAAATTACTCAGAGGAATCATCAATGTTGACCTTTTTATACACAGGTATGGTATAAAAAGTGATTTTCAATCACGTCACAAAATATATCATTTCCTTCTTTCTTTGAATCAAAAAAAACAAAAAAAGCAAGAAAACAATAATAAGCAAAATTCAACACTATCACAGACATAGCAGAAGTCATCTAAAGTTAGAAAAGTCTGATTAGCACTTACTAAACCTGCTGCCTCGTTAAAAACTGGTGGCTATTTTGTAGGTCACTTGTCTGGAGGTCACCTCTTTGTCATCTGGGATGAAATGGTCAAGGGAGAAGGAGATATTGTCTACCATGTAATTGTGAGATGAGGTCCCCAAAAAGGTAGACAGCCCTATCAGAGGAACGAGAAATACTGAAGGGGAAAACAATGAAAGGAAGGGTAAAAGGAACAAACATGTCTTTTCATAGGAAAAGAGGTAAGACTGACTTCCAGGTGGGAGGAAGAATGACTGAAAATACTTTTGGGAACACTAGGGAGGTATCTTCAGTGGTACACAAAAAAATGGGCCTCCTTGAACTGGAGTGTCTAGGTGGTATCCCAGAGACAAAGATAGATCCCATGGAATGCTGGACACTGAAGCCTGAAACTTCTAGGCCCCATGCTCCAGAAGCTACATCAATGAGACCCCATGCTGAATTCCTTTGGCTGAACTGGATTCTTCCTTAGACACACTTGTAACCTGAAGACTCAAGTCAGAAAAATGCATGGCATCTGAGGAAGCAGAAAACAGTTATATTGAGAGTGGTAAACTCTTGGTAGATAGACAAACAAGGTCTTGCTGTATCAATGCCTTGACTAAAATTCTACTTTATATGATTTATTCTAACTCATATTACGGTGTATCTCAGAGGTGCTATGTCATTGGTGGTGGGGATCATATTTTTGAAGCTGTGTTGCTTTCATGTTTTGGGTAAAGTAATAAAAACTTAAAAAAAACATAGATCCAGAAATGGGTTGGGGGCTCACACTAAATCCTAGTTCCAATTTAAGATTAAATATTCTTGTACCATGGTGCTGCTCCATAGTCACTCTCAAGAGGAGAAAACAGAAGGTATAGGTGCTAAAGCAAAGTATGGCCAATAATCCAGATGGTGCCTGACTATCAGACAAAATCGTATCTGTGGTCTTAAAGACTTATCTCCTAACCAGAAGAAGCACACCATCATCAGTCGCCAAAGGATTGGAATCCATATAATCCAAAGTCAAAGGATGGACCAGTTACTGCTGAAATTGTGAGAATCTGGTGCGCAGAAGGTGATATATGACAGTGGGATCCCAAGATACATTTGTGGAGTGATATAGGAAATAAACCTCTGGAGAACTCCCCCTATCTATAATTGAAGGATTTGAGGAAAGTGATCAATAAACAGAGTGCTTTTGAGAGAAGAGTATAGAAATCAAAGGCATAAATAAGTATGACTTGAACAGTTATAACCTTGTCAGTAGATCCCTATGATTCAGGCTTGACCTGATCTGTGTTCCAAAATTTTCTGTATTTTGGTACTTTATTATATAAATATCTCAGAGGTGTTATATAATTGGAGATCATGTTCTTGAATATGTGTTATATATTTTTTCATTTTTTGGTTTATGAACCCCAGGGTTGATGAACCTATTGGGACAGCAAGGAGAATAAGGGTTTCAGAGGGAGGAGGGTACAGTGATGGTGGTTGGATAGAAAGGAGATAATGTCAATAGTCCATGTGGAAAAAGAATATCTGGAAACTGTTGTGGTTGCAACTGTACAATTCTACTTGATATGACTTGAAATGGAATGATATGACATGTGTATTAAATTTCATTTAGTAATAATCTTTAAATGAAAGAAAAAGAAATGGTTGTCTAGAAACTTTTAAAAATAGTGGCATCTGCATTTTAGCAACTTGCACACATTCGAACCTAAGTAATTCACATGGCTGCTGTGGTAAACAGCATATAAACTCATAATATCTTGTGGAACATATATATTTCTTAACTAAATTCTACATCTGCTTAGTATATGATCTCCTTAATTTTCTCATTGCCTTAAATGTACACTTGGAGTAAATCAGATACTTTAATAGCAGCTAACAAGCAGCAACAACAACTAACAAGCAGCAACAACAGTCAACATAAAGGTATATGACATGGTAAAATGATAATTTTGGTTTAAAGGGCATCATTTATCTGGGGAAAAACTTAACATAAGGTTTATGATACCATTGAAAAGACCAATGTAATTATCTTGAATCATTGTTTAAGAACTTATATACTAGAGGTTTAACAATGTTTCTCACAAGATTAACTAACAAGATAGTCAATTGAATTACTTTAAAAATTTAAAGAACAGTGACCATTTTATTGTATTAAAAATGTGTTATTATATATCTACCTAAAGTTCTGGTTCAAGGTTTAGGAATAAGTATATATTCTTGTCTGCAAAACAATAAAGATAGAAAATATATACATATAAAATATTGTGGGCTGAGCCCCTTTGGCATAGTGGTTGTGCACAGGACTGCTGCCCACTGAGATGGAGATTCAATTCCAGCAGCGACTCCACAGGAGCAAATGCTGAGCCTCCTACTCCAACACCAGAGGGCAGTGATGCTTCCCCAAAAAATATTGTGAAATTATTAAAGGATCAGAGAAAAATGAGATAGAGTATTCGAGAAAGTTCAACAAATCTCTAGAAGAGAGTAACCCTATAGAAAAATACTCTATTCAATATGATTTATGTTTAAGGATAGGAATTTTGGACCCCTTCACTGTGCTCATGCAGAACCCTTCAGTGTGCTCATGGAACAAAAGGCATTTGTAAGAACAGAAAAGGGGAAGTTTGCATGGTTTAAAATGAGGAAAGGTTTGTCATAGACTTGTATCCTCTCACTTGTAAATTAAATAAAATATCAAAGAAGCTGGATGGTATAAGGAAGAATGAGTTATCAGGAGTGGAGAAAAGCGAAACAACATTCCAGATACACATGGCACAACCTACCTTACTGAGAGTGAAGAGGACTTGATGGTAATCAATAATTGCAATTACTGATGGTGATGAATAATTGCAGCTTTCTGTGTGGACTACAGCTCAATGTAGAGAAGATGAAAATCCTTCCTCATAACTGGATCCATAGGTAACATGATAAATGGAGAAAAGATTGAAATTGTAAAGGATTTTCTCATGCTTGCATACACAATCAATGTTCATGAAAGCATCAGTCAAGAGATCAAAAATGCATCACACTGGGTAAATGTGCTACATAATATCTCTTTAAAATATTGAAAAGCAAAGATGTTGCTTTGAGGACTAGGGTTCACCTGCCCAAAGCATTTGCCCATTAAGTCTGTGAAAGCTGAACATTGAATAAGGGAAACAAAAAAAAATGCTATATTTGAATTATTGTGCTGGCAAAGAATATTGAAAATATAATGGACTGTAAAAAGGAAAAACTACTCTGTCTTAGAAGAAGTATGGCCAGAGTGCTCCTTAGAGTCAAGGATGGCGAGACTTTCTCTTACATACATGGGACAAGTTGTTAGAAAAGATTGGTACCTGAAATAGGACATCTTTCCTGGGGAAAGTAGAGGTGTAGTGAAAGAGAGAAAAGCCCTGTGTGGGGTGAACTGGCACAGTGGCTGCAACAATGAACTGAAGCATAGGAACAATTGTGAAGATAGCTCATAATTTGGCATTGTTTTGCTCTGTTGTACATAGGATGGCTATGGTTCAGAACTGACTTGAAGGCAACTAACAAGCAGCAACAACAGTCAACATAAAGGTATATGACATGGTAAAATGATAATTTTGGTTTAAAGGGCATAATTTATCTGGGGACAAACTTCAGAGAGGTTAAGAAAGAAGGGGGGATGGAAATAGGAACCATAAGGAGGAAGATGAGGAAGTAGGATAAGCAATGTTTCCTTGTGAGAATTGCGATCAATGATATGAAACAAAATGAATATGAATAGGTGAATGGAAACTAACCTGTTTGGTAAAACTTCACGCAATTTACAATAAGCATTTTATGAAAATAAGATAGGACACTAGCTTTTAAAATTCATCTATCTGCTATTCCTATAAAATAATGAATATAGACCTTTAAAAAGCAAAAATTTTAAAAATAGAAGACACTACAATTATAGATCAGGTAAATCTTACCCTAACGGACATGGAATAACCATATTACCATTCTATACATAGGTCTTAAATATATCATTTTTAGGGGAATAAAGAAAATGAGACAACCCACCAAAAGGATATGTGTAATTTAAAGTTAGCCATGTAGTTATTGTGATGTTTTTCTGTGTCAGCATGGTAACTGTAAGAAGATATGAATGTAAATGAAGAAGAAGAAAGAGGAGAAGAAGAGGAAGAAAATATGGATGGAGTTTAGCCTGTGAATCAGGACACAGATTAATCACTTCATTTGGAGGTGCTATGGAGATAAATGGCTTTCTGAAGCAGGTCTCTCTCTCTCACTTCACCTTCCTCTTGTCGCTCCACACAGGGACCTGTACAAACCCTGATGTGCAGTCACCATCATTGGACCAACCAGACTTTTCACCCACCAGCTTGTGATCTTCCTGCATTCTGCATCATTTCATGTGGCTGTCTGAGTCTATGAGGGACATATGGGCTAGTATCGGACTTACAGACTTAAGGTGGGCTAGGATGTTTTATTGATGCCTAACTAGTTCTTGATTTAAAGCTTTATCTTACACATATGGGAGTGTCTCTGAATTAGTTTCTCTAGTCAACCTGGCCTAACACATAATGGTACTTTGAGGGTCGGTACCAGAGAAACAAATCATAAAGATGGAGAATGGACACTTGTTGGACCTCTGTTAATGGCAGTTTTTCTTCTTTGGCTAGCCAGACATCACAGAGGACCACAATGTTTATTTGATTGTTTTCTGGAAAGAACATGGAAATTTAAGTTTTGATTGTTTCTTTGGTTGTTGTCTTTTGTAATTCCCACTTGAACAGATAAAAATGTAAATTATGAGCTGAGGGGTGAAATACCCCTTCTGAACCTCTCTGATGCCATGATTCTAGTTAAAGTGGCTGATTGAAGGCCCAGCCTGGCTTGATGATGCCAGAGACCTAAATCTTTATTGAATATGAATGGAATCGGTTGTATAAGATTGGATTTGAATTTTAAGAATGTGTTTAGGATCTGGATGTACTAACTTTATACTGATTTTATGCCTAATTTTATTAATACAACAGTTGATAGAAATAAATATGGGCAAGTATGGACAGAGAGAGTTTGTGAGCTCACTGCCTTCAATCATCAAATTGCCTCTTTAGATGGATATACAACATATCTGCAAAGAAGGCTCTGAAAAGATAACTCCCACCCAGTGCATTGAGTGCTCAGTGTATTTGCATTTCAAAAGACTTTCTGAGAGAGATATTGACAGAATGAAGAAAGAAACAGGAGCCCTTCAGATTTTTGAATTTTGAACTAGTAGTTTGTGCCTGAATATGGAAACATTTAGAGTCATGAAGAAACTCTTCTCTCTTCTTTAGCTGAAAGTTAAAGAGAGAATGTAGCAGCCTGAAAATCTCCCAAAGTAATTAGTTGAATTCACTTGTTCAGTGGAAGTGGGAGAAAAGCAACAATGAAGAGATGGGTTGAGTCTGGCCACTGATTTCTTAGAGACTGGAGAAGAGATGAGAGCTGGTTGGCTAGTCTAAAGTTTATTGAATTGTGCAGAACCTAACCTTAAGGGATAACTTAGCCCAAGAGGGCTAAAGTTATTGAGATTTTTTTTGACGGTTCCCGTGGTCTAAGGTGAGCAGCCAATAGGCAACCTGAGGAAGTTAAATGAGGCAGTACACAGTAAGTTGACCAGAACCCAACCAGAGGAAGAAAAAAATATTTCACCATGTGAATTATTGGATATTTCTGCTGATTTTATGATTGGATTGTCCATTTGACATAGCTTTTGGATACGGATTTAGAAAGTTCCAACTGGAATGAATATAATTCATATCAAATAACATGTTTCTCTGCTTGCAGGGGTTCTCAAACTTTTTAAAGAAGGGGCCAGTTCACCGTCCCTCAGACCATTGGAGGGCCAGACAATAGTATTAAAAAAAAGCACTATAAACAAATTCACTGGGGGTCTGGATAAATGTCCTCAGCTGGCTGCATGTGGTCCACCGGCCATAGTTTGAGGACCCCTGACTGACACAAGTGGGCAGTATAGAAATTGGATAGAGGCATGATGAAGTGACTGGCTTACAAATTTTCCTGACAAGGGGAATATGTTTATAGAACTATAGAATCATGGTGTAGGTTTTCACATAATTGCAATTGTTACACGAACAATAATTTTGTTTGGTCTTTAAATGAGACTGGAACATTTTGAGTTTTAGGCATTTTGATTTTATCCTTTTAGGATCAAAGATGATTTTATTACTGTCCTTAGATTAAAAATTACATATGGCTAAAGAATTAAGTACAAGGGCCCAGTTGACAAGGAATGGTCTGTGACAGTTTTTTTTTTTCTGCCAGTATAGCAGCCTTAAGATGATATGGGTAGAATTCAGTCTCTCAATTAAGTGACAGTCTTATAACCTCATTTGGAGGTGGCACAGGGATAAATGGCTGACTGGAGGCAGGCGACTTTCCCTCCTCACCTCGCTACTGACCAGCCATGCTGAGATTTGCCAGAGGCTTGGCATGTGGCCAGTGCTATTGGACCCATAAAACTTTTCATCCAACATTCTGTTATCTCCTGGCATTCTGCTTCATTGCATGGGAATGTATGAGTCTGAAGAGGAACTTATGAAATAGAATCAGACTTACGGACTGGAGCTGGACTGGGCTGGGATTTTTTTTTTTTTTTGGATGCATAAATACTTCTTGATATGTTTTCTACTACACACATGGGAGTGTTTCTGAATTCATTTCTCTAGTCTAACACAACCCAGTCTAACACAATCATAGACCATCACTATGTAATTCATGAAAACCTACCCACAAATGCAAGCTCTCAAAAATAAAACATTCAAGGAATACTGCAATTGTAAATATTTTAAATAAACATCTACCAAGAGGTAAAAAATAAAAATATAATATTCATATGATATACATTCAGTATGATAGGACTTATGTAAGATTATGAAACACAGTGTTTTTAAGGTTGGAGATAAAATGATATAAATGTATAATTTTTCACAATGCAGAAAGAAATGGATCAGACATGCTACAATTTTTACCATGCTACTCTAGCTGTTGTTTTTTTGTTCATATTTTATAAATGAAAATTAATATCCAATAGTTTCTTAGCATTTGGTCATTCTGAATTTTGGCAAGTAGATAAGTATTTTATTTTGTACTTCTCAAACAACACATCACATTGGGTAAATCTGCTACACAAGACCTCTTTGAGGTGTTAAAAAGAAAAGAGTTTACTTTAAGGACAGAGCCATTAGGACCTGGCCTAAGCCATGGCATATGTAATTGTATCATAAGCATGTGAAAGTTGGACACTGAATTAGGAAGACCTAAAGATAAAGAAGATAGGGCTGAGCCCCGGTGGTGTAGTGGTTGTGTGCAGGACTGCGGCCCACTGGGATGGAGGTTCAATTCCAGCAGTGGGGCTGGGCCTCCTACTCCCACCACCGGAGAGCAGTGATGCCAAAAAAACTAAAAAAACTAAAAAAAAAAAAAAAAAGATAAAGAAGATATATGAATTACAGTGCTGGAAAAGAATAGTGAAAGTAATGGACTGCCAAAAAAGCAAGCAGATCTGTCTTGGGAGACAGGCAAAATGCTTCTGAGAGGCAAGAATCACAAGACTTCATTTCATGTTCTTTGAACACGTTGCCAGGAGAAGCCCATCCTAGAAGAGGCGCATCATGTTTGACAAAATACAGGGGCAATAAAAAAGAGGAAGACCTTCAGTAAGATAGATTGACACAGAGGCGGCACTCATGGAATCAGGTATGAGAACCATTAATTATAAGCATATCTCAGAACCAGGTAGTATTTCTTTATGTTATTCATATCATCGTTATGAACCAGAAACAACTCTATGCCTCATAACAACAACATTAAGTGTGGGAA
The DNA here is from genome assembly GCA_004026705.1 of Nesogale talazaci. Lineage (NCBI taxonomy): Eukaryota > Metazoa > Chordata > Mammalia > Afrosoricida > Tenrecidae > Nesogale > Nesogale talazaci. The sequence continues at coordinate 78,348 of PVJH01004969.1, forward strand.
TCAGAGGTAGAGAGAGACGAATTACTTGCTTCAGATCACTAGCTATTTTGTACCAGAGAATAACAGGTTCAAAGACAATCCCCCATGCTCCACCCCATGCCTTCGGTTCTGGCAGCCTTCCTTAAGAATATTGTCACATTTAATACATAATACTTAATACTCAGAATATGGAAATTATTTTACAAGTAAAGTTTTTCAAATAGCTATTTTGTACTATAGAAGAGCAGGTTCAAAGACAAATCATCCCCACCCCATTCCTTTAGCTTTAGGAGCCTTCCTATAGAATCTTGCTTTCATTTAATGCATAATACTTAATACTCAGAGAATGGGCATTAGTTTGTGAGTAATGCTTTTGAGGTGTTTTTTTCCTAGTTGATTGATATGCAACATGGATTTAAAATTGCTTATATAAAAATCACAATATCTTGGTAACTTCATTCATCAACTTGAATCTTGCTATGGATCTTGGCCAAAAACAGAGAATATCAAAGGGATGTTTACCTGTGCTTTAGCACCAATGAAAAATCACTTAATTATAGAGATCATGAGAATTTTGTATAACACTGGCAAAAATGAGGATTCCAGACAATTCAGCTATATGTATGTGACATCTGTACATAAATGAAAAGAGTCATTTGAACAGACAAAGAAGCTCAAGAAGAAAATTGGAATAGGTGTGGATAATGGTTGTATTCTGTCATCTTGTATATTCACTCTGTATTCTGAACAAATGTTCCATGAAAATGGACTTTTTGAAGAAGAACATTGTGGCATCTGGATTGGAGGAAGAATCATTAAAACTTGTAAGCAAATGAAACAATCTTTATTGTTAAAATTGAATACGACTTCAAATACTTACTGAGACCAAGTCTGGATCACGCTTCAACATAAAGAAGACAAAAATCCTCACAAATAGATTAATAAGAAAAATCACATTATACAAAGTAAATATTCAAGGTGACAAAGATTTAATTTTACTTGGGCCATAATCAACATTGTCAGAAGCTGTGTAGGGCAATCTGTGTCAATATTTTTGTCTCTGAAAGCATATTGCAGGAAACAATTTTATAATTTAACCTTTCTTTGCCTTTTTCCATACACAGAATGTCACCATTAGGACTAAAATATGTCTGACCCATGTTAAGGCATTTTTAATCTCCTAATATGCATGTGAAAGCTTAACAGAATTGATGCCTTAGACTTATGACTTTGATAATAATGTTGCATATACCATTACTACCAGATGGACAAATACATCTATTCAGGAAGACATAAAGTTAGAATAACCCTTAAGTGTAAGGAAATGAAAACTTGGCCTTACATGCTTTGAACATGTTATCAGAAGAGACTGTTCCCTGGAAAAGGACAACATACTTCATAATGTTGCAGGTCAGTGAAAAAAAAAAAAGAAATGTATTCAGGAATATGGAATGACATGCAACTTCAAGAAGGGACTCAAGGACACCAAAGTAGGGATGGTGCTGGCCAGGTTGTGTTTCATCATGTTGTACTTAATAACACCAAGAATTGGAAAAACCTTAGTGGCATCTAACCCAAACATTACCTGTAAGACTTACATTCATCAAAGTATAGAAAAAAAATATTTGAGACATATTTTTTCTTCCTGTTGCTATGACTCAATTACTCTAAATTTCTTTAGGACTCATTGAAAAGTAGTTAAGGAGAACATTATCTTTATTAATATAGATCCTAGTAGCTTACTGGTTACACATTGGGTAGCAATCCACAAAGGCAGCATTTTGAACCCCCCAGCAGTTCTGTGGAGCAAAGAAGCGTCTTTCTAATGTTACCCAGGTACTGTCTCAGCAACTCACAGACCAGTTTTCCCTGTTCTGTAGGGTCACTAGGAGTCAGTATTGACTTGATGGCAGTGAGACTATAGACGAAGTGCAGAGACTAACAGAAATCAGCCAAATCTTCTCTTTTATGTCTAATTAATATTGTGGTGCTTTTGTCATTGAAAATATGTAATACAAATGCACATAAAATAAAATTTAACTTAGAGGAACCCCAATCTATAATGAAAATGATTTATGCTCTACTCAAAACCCATTAAATAATGTTTGAATTGATTGTGACTCATGACCACTCCATAGGGTTCTCATTGCTTAAGGCTTCTGAAATAGAACATCATGTATTTCTTTCGAGACATCTCTAGATGGACCTGAATCTCCAACCTGTGGGTTAGCAATTGATCATGATAACTCTCTATACTACCCAGGTAACTCATTTAAACCACCATAAATTATCATGTATTTGTCCTTTTTATTAATAGAACTTTCTAAAAATCAGAAGGGTAGAGGACAAAAAAGAGGAAATGAAAAAATTGCAAAGTGAAAATCATATTTGAAGCAACACTGTTATATTGCACATACTTATAAAACATGTTTAGGGATGTAGTACTTTCCGAAGCTATAATTTTAATAGAATTAATAAAATATGAAGGAACTTTGAAAAATAATGTGCTAGATAATGGTGACCAAGGACATTGTCAAAATTAGGTCCCTGAAAAAAAGAAAGAAGCAATAAAATACCCATGCTCTCCCTCTCCTGAATGTCAGACACAACACTATGAAAAAAGACCTCTTGTAATAATAAAATATTAAATCAATAAGGTAAAACAAGTTCAAGAAGAAACTAATGAAAATTGAGAAGCTGGGCTGAGCCCCAGTGACGTAGTGGTTGTGCGCGGGACTGCGGACCACTGGGACGGAGGTTCAATTCCAGCAGTGGGGCTGGGCCTCCTACTCCCACCACTGGAGAACAGTGATGCCCCCCTCCCAAAAAAAAAAAGAAAGAAAATTGAGAAGCTTCTCAACATGTATGTTGACAAAAAGGATAGCATCTTGTGGCCATTAAAAAAAATAAGCAAATTACACCCAGGAGTGGGAACTTCAGATAAATTTTAGAGTCTTTCAAGGTGTCATTTACTAAGAAAAGGTTTCTTGGCATTGTTTAAATATGTTAGTTTATTTCTAAAGGGAAAAATATGTTTAATCCAAAAAGTATCTTTGCCTTTCCTGAATAAGACAAAAAAAAGAAATGGTCAGGTATGTAAGACAGCACCTGGGGCCCCTACTTTGGTGGAAGGAAACCAAACAAATCCAAATGATCAAGCAAAAAAGTCAAGCATAATAACACTTGTGTGGAGAACTGAATAAAAGCCTATTGACAATGAAAGCATTATTTTAAATACAAAATAAGGCTAAACTCACTCTGGAAAATAATCTAAATGTAATGCTATAAATCACTGCTATGAAACTGATACTATAGTTTAAATTTAGATGGTATGGTCCAGACAGATGACCACAAAGTACATGTGCTAATTTCTTTAACAGCGCCTGGACTTGATACTTAAACATGTATTCTAAATAATGAATTCAAACTATTTTCATAACTGTTGCTCGTAATTGTAGACTGTTTTTTCCCCTGGAACTAACATCCCTATAGGACAGAACTCTATAAACTGGAAACTCTGGTCTTTTACCCATTTCTTCAGTTTCATATCAGTATAGTTTGTTTCAGTTTAATTCAAATGTAAAATATAAATTAAATTCAAAATTTATTTACCATGGGAATTCCCCATTCTTCTAAAAGTACATATATCTATCATAGTACCTAAATACTTATTTGTAAAAAATAAAATGGTATATAGTGAGGACCCATGGTTATGAATGTACATCTAGCTATCCACCTGCTTGCAGTGTGAAATTAGGCATGGGGTTGTCTCCAGTGAAGTTTCTAATTTTTATGTTATTAATGTGGGTGATGTGATTTCATTTTGGAATTTCATATTTAGTCTAAGCTATTTTTAATGATTGTTTCTCATGCAACTGCATTTTGATTTTTAAACCATCAACTTAACACTGCAAGTAAATAAATAGTCAGATATACTTTATTGCTATTTTGCCAATAAACACCTGTAAAGATATGAATTAAATGTGATTTTATTCATCAAAAAACAAAAAGCAGACATGCAAAAAAAAAACCCCAAATCTATGCCTACAACTTAATAAACTTGACATGATTTCAGAAGGTCATTGCTTTTGTCTCTATTTTTTGCTGAGGTTTATATCAAATATGCAATAATTTCCTATTGAAAATTATTATTTCATTGACGGGAATTTAAAGAGAATTGTAAGAAATTTTTCTATTGCTTCACTAGAAATGCTAAAATGTAAGGCAATACTTATAAATGAAGCAAAGTTCATCAATGATAAATTTTCTTGCAAAGATGTGCTAAGCTATACATTTAGATAACCTCATATATAACTTTTTATAAAAGTTTGCGATCTATAAATTTTAAATCTTTTTATGACAAATCCAGGATTATTGCTGAAAAATAATTTAGTGAGGTATCAAGCATGAATTGACTCTGAATGTCTACCAGGCACTCAAATGGTATTTGTGTGTGTATGTGTGTGTGGTTATGTTTGCTTTATGCATCTTAATATGTTTATGTCTTTTTATGTGTGAGCAGGGTGCAAGGAAGTTAGTGTCTAAATATCTTCTTTCCTTATAAGATACAATGCACATAAACTGGTGAAACCTTCTATAACAATAAAGAAAACTGATAAGCAAACTCATCAGACAAATAGAAATTGCTCAAAACAAGAAATTCACTATTCAACATATGACTCTTTCTTTTACAAAGGTTTTTGTAAAATATTGTGACTGTAGATAAAATTATGAATATCTCATTTTGCAAATTGATTCTGTGAAATTCTACTGCTTTTCAACTTTTTTCCCTCCTCAGTATAACTTCTGTTGTCTAGTCACGATGTTGATTATTTAAACATAAGTGGTTTTCATTTGGAGAAGCAAGAACTATAAATTCCAATTTTCCTTCAAACCCCCAATGTAGGCAGTGTCCCATTAACATAATGGGTTATATGTGGCTGATATGAGAGTTCTTCAAAGTTTTGTTTTCAGGATATCAACTTCTGAAACTTTTCCCAAAGTACTAAAGCTTCCTTTATATCAACATGCTTAGCTATTATAAATGGCAGAGGAAACGTCAGAAGCTATTATCTAGAAGCTAGGTAAGATGTAACATGACAGACAAAATTTGGTGAGCTCATAAGACCACCAGTCTTATTTGGCTATCCATAACAAAATCTTTCACTAGGAAACTTTTTGTAATAATGCTTTTTTTTGTAATAATTCTTTTAAATCATCACTGGTGATTGCAAACCCTCCTCTCCTCCCTCTGTGATGGAGATGTATATGTGTGTGTGTGTATAAATGTATCTATATATATACATACACATATAATCTCCATCACATTTTCCTTTGCAGGAAGGGCGTCAAGCTATCTGAAATATCAGAATTAACACTATCATCTGGTCTTGTCCATTCGTTTTACTACAGCAAAGAACTAGCAAAACACAGAAAATATATACCTGTAGTCTATTTTTCTGGTTTGATCCAAACCACCCCCAAATACAGATTAACGCCTGTTTCCCCCTTACAAGAAATGCATGCACCTTCAGCATCATGATCCTAGAAACATAGCATAAAAAAAGAAGCGATTTCTATCCCCACCCCTGCTTTCACCTGTTATGCTAATACAAAGACACCGGAAGGAAGAAAGCTGCAGCTCGCCAGCAATAGTCTCATTGCAGCAGGCAGCACAATTTGGTACTTACAGATCTTACCAAGGAAATGTCTCGGAATCTTTACAATTTTTCTGCAGAACTCTGTTACATGCTCTCAGTCAGGCATGCTGTGCATCCAGGCAGAACCAAGCCGTATGGAGTGTCTATGCAGCTGGGAGATAATGGGACTCTTTTTCCCAGCTGTGACTGCAAGCCTTTTATCCACTGAGTATTGCGTGGCTCTTCTCAGGTCTTAAGCATGAAATACGCTCCTTCCTGCTGCATTCCTGACAGAACCTAGACAATTAATGGTAGTTCTTGAGGCACATGTGCAGAGCTCCCGTTTAGAATATTCAAAAGGAAAATTCTCCTTATGTTGAAAAGCCAGCTCTATCTTCAACATCCTTTGTAGAATCAGGAAGAACTGAGAGCAGCTGCCATTCCAGTGGCATGCAAGATTACAGTCACCCTCCCCTTTCTTTGACTAGAGATAGTCACTCCTCTAGGGTCATCAGAAAATCTCTCTTATTGAAAACTGGGTCAGGCAAACTACATGTTTGGTTTCCAATAGTAAAAGAAGCAATTTTTCCCTTTTAATTTTTTTTCCTTCTGGTCTCATTGCATTGTCATTTGCAAGCAAATATTAAAATTGTCAAGGTTCTGCACTGATTTTGACTGTATTCCTGTGTAAGCTATCTGAAGCATTCCTTAATTCATGCTACTAGTCCAGGTGAAAAGAAAAGGGAAATACAGTCAAAGGGTTTCTTGCTCTATGAATATGTTTCCTTCAAGTAATATTTTAAAATGTTAATGGGACTTCTAAAAAGCCAACTTAAATATTTAAAGAAACTGGAGTCAAGCACATCTAAGGGTATCACCCACCCCCTTCCTTTTTAAAATTTCCTCTAAAACACCAAATTTCTCCAGGGACAAAGAACAAGTATGTATGTTTGCAAAACAGATCTGTTAGAAAAGAATGCTACTTCTGTTTCCCAGACAGTTCTCCAAGTGAACTGTCTTTTTTCTCTTTGGGTCTTGCCATCAGTTTTGAAGCAGCAAAGTGCCTGGAAAACAAAAAACTAAGGCAAAAGCAAAATGTAGGCATGCACAGACACACAATTGTACTGAAACATGGCTACCACCAGAAAAGGATAATTACTGAGACCCATTTTCATTTTGTAATGAAAAGAAACGGCATTTATAATTAACATCTTAAAGCAATAACTTGGGTAAAATAAAATCCACAAATCAAATGTTGATACAGTCCACCCTCCAGTATCGGGGGTCCACATCAACCCACCATGAATCAAAATATTGGTAGTAGGTGGGAAGCTATTTAGTAATCAAAGCAATCCCTCAAAGGATAAGAGGGAGAGTCAAGAGCTATTTACATACCATTTACATTGTACTATGCATATGTATGTAATCCAGAGGTGATTTAAAGTACTCAGGAAGATGAGTATAGGTCCTATGCAAATATCTCACTTGAACATTATGGATTTTGCTATACTTGGGACTCCTGGAACCAATAACCCATTCATACTGATGAATGAGTGTAAGTCAAAAGGAATCTCATGACTCAGTTTTCATTTCTTGAAAAGTTGTAAGGTTTTCATGCCTACATTTCATTTCTGTGTTCTATAGATTTCTATGACCAAACTATCCTGTAAATATATTAGGTACCCAGTTTGTTTGTCTAGTGTCTAACCAAGAGGCTTTTGGGAAATGACAATTCCTCTCATTCAAAATGTCCTCCTATGGCACATTGTACAATGATCACCCACTCTAAAACTCTAATAGTTAAAAACAGACTGCCCCATTGTCCTCCCATGGAATGGCTGGTGAGTTCCGACTGATGAACTATCAGTTAGTCACTGAGACCTTTACAATCACCAGAAGTCCATTTCTTTACATTGGGTAAATCCAATAGGGGATATTATTATCCACAATTTAGGTCATGCAAGTTGGATAGCTTATTTTATAGAAATAACAGTTTTCATATTGAACTGTTATGCTTTTAGTTTCTGATACATTTTTTTTGAAATCAAAGTATAATTTTGCTTAAAGAAATGCCATTATGATGAAGGTTTCTATGGAGATTTAAGAAAAATAATCATAATGCAGTGGATTTTTTCATGAAGAGAAACTTGGTTTAAAATGAGCATTCAAATAAACAGCAAATCTGTCCCATATTTAGGTTCAGCTAATTGTTTTGCTTCCTCTTTCACTCCTAGGGAAAATAATATCATGATAGGTGAATAACCAACCGCTCCTGCTCCGACTACTACATCTAGTAACCTAGATGTTGTAAATTCTGAGGTGCAGGTAAAGCCTTCTCTTCTTGTGAACTCTCTCCGGAGTCCTTTTTCTACTCAGCAGGCTGCTCCAGCCACTTTTTTCTCTACTAAAAGTCGTCAATCCTCTTACTCTTATATATCCTAACAGAATTGTGATTTGCCACTCTCTGTCATCTGAAAAAAAAATCAACCATTTTCTCAAATTCATATCCTCACCCAGCTGTAGTCCCATCTTTCTGCCTATTATAATAAACACATTTCCCATTGTCTATCAATAAGTATTGTCTACAATTCATCATTTTTTATCTTTTCCAGAATTCAATCTAATTGGGTTATTCCCACCACTTACTGAAATCAACATTAAATCAGATATTCAAATATGCAATGATAAACTCTCCAAGATAATTTTATGTAGCATGTCAGTAGTGCTTGTCATAAATTAGAAATATTTCTTCCTTAAAAGTTATATTTACCTGACTGACTGATTTTTCTTCTGGGGCAGTGACTGTTCTTTCTCAAATTCTTATCTTAACGTTTAAACACTCAGTAATAATTAGACTCAGACTTTGGGCTTCTTCTCCATCTAAAGACACTTTTCTAGTGTTTTAATATACTCTTATTATTTTAAATATTATATTAATCTGAGTTCTCTAGTGAAAAACAAGTGAATCTATACAAGAGGAACCAACAAAATTAGTGCTACAAAAGCATATAAATTTTTATTAAACAAAAATATTAAAGTGTGGAAGCTATTTTTATTCTCAAATCTCTATCTTAAACTATACATTTCTGGAAGAGGTACTTCCATCTTTCTAATCACCAATTAATTCTATGCTAGTAATTTTATAACATGTAGAAAACGGCAGTTTGCATATACTCAAATGACTGAAATTATGTTCATTTAAAATATTTTGATAGTTTGGGGTGCAAAAGTAAGTCTATAGGGGCAAAATTAGGGGTGACAGCATGCATTCACAATGTTTTCCAACAGAATTGTTTTAGGGCAGCCTTTGCTATCATCAAAGAATGACCAGGTGCAATGTGGAAATGAAGGGAGGGGAAAATCCTTAATGCAAGTTTCCTGGAATTTTTCTTGGCGGTGCAGTTTTAAATTTTTATCAAAAAGCTTACTTCCAATAAATCCCCATGATCATACTGTGCCCTTGAGTTGACTAATCATGATGACTCCTTTTAACCCACGTTCCCTCACCACCACCACAGCTATTACAACCTTCTGAGTTGATTCACTGAATTGGACTTAACTGGGCCGTCATGTCTTTCATACGCTATTCTTTGATTAAAATTTTTTTGGAAAGTACTGTAGGAAGACAAGTATATTACCAAGAGAACTTTGCTGTTGTCATCCATTGACAAGCAGAGACATGTTCAAACATGGTTTATTTAAAAGAAGACTATGCTTACATGTATTCAAACCCATACAGAAATTCTGTTTGATATGCCCTTGAATATGTATTAATGAGGGCATTTTTAAAATTTGTGAAGAACAGGAATTGAAATATATATATTTTTACAAACATTGTTAAAACAATTCCCCATCTATAGAGAGACATTCATCTCACATAGATGTAGATGCCGGCATCTTCCAAGTCAGTAGGTCAGATGTCAGGTTGGATGTTTTATGAACCCAAGGCTGGGCCATTGACAATGTACCCCAACTCCAAAGAAAGCTATGAGACATTGTACTTTCTTTTACTTGTGGAAAAAAGTAAGATGCAATGCCGTATACTTCATTTTAGAATGAGTATCTTTTATTTTATTTTATTTTATTTTTTTAAATTTTTTTTTGGGGGGGGTTGGGCATCAATGCTCTCCAGTGGTGGGAGTAGGCGGCCCAGCCCCACTGCTGGAAATGAACCTCAGTCCCAGTGGGCCGCAGTCCCGCGCACAACCACTACGCCACCGGGGCTCAGCCCTAGAATGAGTATCTTAATATATCACCTGACCACTAGAAACTCCCCTGAAGTAGAAGGCATCTGAACTGTCTTCGTTACTTTCTCACCTTCTAGCATATAAATACCTTACCAGTATCTCTGAAGAATTTTGACTGCACTCCAAAGTTTAGGAATCCTAAGTTTAATTTAGCCCAAACAGAAATACTCTTACTAGCCTCCAAAATGAGCACTACCTAAATGTTTCCAAATGTTTCCAGAGCAAGCATATTTCTCCATTTGTTTCAGCCAGTGATTTTGGTGTCTCTATATTATCTGCATCAAACCCACTGGAAACTCATAAACTCATTACATCTCATTATCTCTACAGCCACCATTCTTGTAGCACTGACTCAGATATTCATTATTATAGCAGTCTTCAAAACAGCTCCCTGAGTCTATTGTGCCACCTATAGTCTATTTTTATCACTGAAACAAGTTTTAATTTTTATGGAAGAAAGATTCCATCACCCCTTTGACCAACTTGCTGAATGATATTCTGCATCACTAACCTAGAGACCTTGAAATATGTGACAATATCTATCCTACTGAAAATACTTTAGAGCTACTTTTATATTCTCATGTGTTTAGAATATTTTACCTTTTTCTACAGATGTCTGTGTGACCTCTTTATTATCCTTATTTTCAGTTAAAAATGAAAAACAAAGGAAAATCTGGGTATTCTTACATTTATATTGACAAAATATTTTAATATATCTTTTCATCACATTTCTACTCAACTGGAAGCTTGTACCTAAAAGTAGATTAGGAATGTGATTGTGAAGAGGAGAAAACAAATGAAGTAAATCATCTGATTACCCCAGGTTTTTCTCTCCATGGAATAAAACAGTAAAGACTAAGCTGAATACTATACAGTTGACCCTTACAGAACATGGTTTTAATAGTGCCAGTTCACCTGTGATTGCATTTTTTTAATGCCCTGTGACACTAATCATTTCTCTGAATAGTTCATCTTGCCATTAAATTGCTTATTTCAGTAGGGAAAAAAGAGGTGACCTTTTCTTGGTCATGTTTAATGCAATATTGTAAACCTTGTATATTTTCATGTGACCCTTATGTTTCAAAGTGAAATAAGCAAGGGCAACAGTGGTAAAGACTGGTATTTACACATTCCTGCACTAACAGTGGTCTATGAGTAAATGCTCAGATAAACATGCAGGGTGAATAGATATGAAAAGGAAAGTGGGGGCATTGGATTTACTTTTGACATAAATGTTGTTGTTTTGTGCCGCTGAATTGTTGTTGTTTTGTGCCGCTGAATTGATTGTGACCCAGAGTTACCCCACGCACAACAGAAGGAACATGCACACTCCTGAAGCATCCTCACACCTGTTCCTAAGCTTAAGCCCATTATTGCAGTCACAGTGTCAATCCATGTCATTACATAACTTCCTCTTTTTCGCTGCCCCTTGCCTTACTTAACATAATGTTCTTCTCCAGGGATTTGTTTCTCCTGAAAACATGGCCAAATTATGCAAGATGAAGTCATCATCCTTGCCTCTAAGGAGCACTTGGCACTTGTTCCAAGAGAGATTGGTTTATTCTTTTACCAATGCTTGCACTTTTAAATAATCTTCTGCAAACCTTGACATTTTACATTGTCTCATGAGCTTGTGAAAGTTTGGCATTGAATAAGGAAAACTAAAGAAGAATTGATGTATTTGAATTGTAGTGCTGGAAAGTTGTAAATTGATCAATAAATATGATAGAGTACAGAGGGGACAAAGTTTTGAAAACTTCTTGGACATAATCAAACACTATGAGAGAATGAATCATTTGTCCTAGGAGCTAAGGAGACATCAAAATTAATTGGCATAGTTCACAAAGACAAAACATGACATTCTACTTTGTGTAGTAGCTGATGAGTTTCTAATTGCTCGTTAGTTGTATTTAAGGTGCTACTATTTGTATCTTGCCATCCAGAAAAAAGAAATGTGATGAAGTAGAAAACAGATGTAAATAAAGTTTATATGAAAACGCTACTCATAACACATTCCCTGCTTCAGTCTTCTCTTACTGCATTCTATGCAACACTAACATTCAGAAATATTCATCTGGGTGGGGCTGAAAGTGTAAGAACCACTCAATCACAACTTAATTTTTTGTGTGTGATGGCTCTTCTCAAAAAGGAATGCATTTACTCTATTCAAGCCCTATATATAATATTTTTTGAGCCATAAGATGCACCTGACCATAAGATGCATCCATTTTTTACAGCAGGAAAACAAAAAAATACCAGTATATTAAAATACTTATTAAAATAATGCATAATATTATAATATTTAACAGCATAAACTCAACAGTGGTGTTTAGAACCATCATTAGTAAATGAGGAAAGACTTAAAGGCATGCTACTGTGCTGATCATGTGGCCTGACTAACACTGACACTCCAGAAGGTGGGATTTTCCCCGAAAACAAAGCAATCCACAGCATGCAAACAGTAGCAGAGAGTAAGAAGGAGCATGGGATCATAAACAAAAGTTCTGGGGTACCACACCTTCAGACCATAAGAAGTATCCTCATTTCCCCCCCCCCCACTTTTAGGGGAAAAATATATGTTTTATGATCCAATAAATACGGTATACATATTTACCAACCAACTTAACAGTGTTTTGCACTCTGGGAGTGTATAGGCCTGGATGATTTGGGAAACAAATGCAGAAACACTCATATATATACAAGAAAGAATGTTAATATCTAGAAGCATTATATATCTGGAAAACATCCCAGCCCATGAGTTCAATTTGAGTCCCCAAGTCCCTCTTCAGACTCACACAGTCATATGCAATGATACAGAATGCAGGAAGACCACAGGCCAGTGGGTATAAATTCTTGTGGATCTACTGGCAGTGGACACATCTCCATGACTCAGTCAGATCTCATCTCAGTGTGACTCCTCAACAGGAAGATGAAGGCAGAGAAAATGAGGGAGATTTCCAGGACTCATAAGAAGATAACGTTCACAAGGAGGCACCCATGAGGCTGTTACTTGATTCCAGGCTAGACTACACCCCTACGCCTTTATATATTCAAGTTGATATGAAATTATGTAACTAGCACAGGGAAGAATTTTGTCTATGCTATCTTGCTAGTCGCCTATGTGCCCCCAACACCTATACCTGTTCCTTTACATATCATCTTTGGAATGCCCAAAAGAGCAGGACCACTTATCCTCTTTTTATTAGGGACAAGTACTTTGACAGAAATTATGGGGACTGCTGCAAGAATCATTATGTAGTCCTTTCAGCAAATCTATATGCTAACCATTCTTCCAAAGTAACACAGCCCAACATCAAGAGTACTGACACAATAATTACTATGAAGGTGTAGATCAACTTCCTAGCAGCAATTGTTCTACAGATCAGGCAGGGCCTAGATATGCTGCCATCAGCTTAAGACAAAATTTACAACATGCTCAAAGAAGAATTCTGCTTCTGGATAAACCAAACAAACCACATTCAAGAACATATTCACCAGTTCCCTGAAAGAGCACAGAAAAAACAGACTCAAGATTCACAGTGATGCAGTTCCTGCTTGGAATGTCCTGTTATAGGACTGCTGATTATTATCTTTCCTGGACCTCTTGATCTCTTTTAGTTTCCTATTTCTTTTTGTGGACCTTGTCTTTTTAAGGCCTTTGCTCTTTTTTCTTTTGCAGGTTAGAAACTTTGGGTTACAAATGATTGTACAGACAATGTATCTTAGCTGGTCTCTGAACCTCCTAGACTGCCCCAAGGTTCCATGAAGATGCTTTCTTTTAACCCACTTTCCCACATAGACAATAGAAATAACCCATTCATTCAAGTAGTTACAAAGGGATGATCTCATCTCCTCAACTTTCAAAAGAATGTGGATGGTACCATCTGTGAGGGGAATGTCAGCAACACAAAGGGGGTCAAAGGGAAGAGAGGTGGTGCTGGCAGGAATTGTAACACAACAGAAGGAGGAGGAAGTACTTCCTCCAATACCTCTCCAGTAAAAAGAATGAGAAGGACAGATAAGACACATCTCCTCATCAATAAGCGCGTGTAAAGGCTGGGTGGGAAAGGCAGACTGTTCACTTTACTTCACAATGACTGAATAGACACTTGGATACCGCGTCTGGAGACAAGGCCTCAGCATGAAATCTGAGGTGCAAGGGTGCACCTGAATGGGTGCACATACCTGAAAAAAAGAGGTACACTACAGGAAACTAGTCAATAGCAGAAGACCCACCAAGATCCAGACAACTGAGAAAGGTTCACCGTTAGCTGAATAAAAGCTGCTAAGTGCCCTTTGAACATTTCTTCCCCCAAAAGTATTCCTTTCAGGAAACTTGCCATTTCTAATCAACATTATTTTTGTTTCTGACTCAGGTTTGAATTTTGTATATCACCTGAAATCTTTCTTTCCAGTGGGACAAGAAGTGAGGAGTGGAGAGGCTTGAAATCTTGAACAAGCTCCTGGTAACAAAACTAATTGGCCATGGAAATATCAATCTAAAAAGGTCCAGATTTATTGGTCAGATAAATATTGGTGGAACCTTTAGCCCTTAATAAACCTTCATATTTGGAAATAAATTTACCCCCATGGCTCATATTTCTGCCAGAGAATAGATAGGTCTAGAAAAATGATAGGTCTAGGAATAAAACAGCAGGGAGATATACAAAACTTAAAATAATCAGTCATTTGAGCTAGAAAGGGCAGCAGTCAACAAAGATCAAATTTCAGATGAACTAGGCAAAAAGAGGAATCACAGGAAAGAAGTAGAATTAAATTATGTTACACTTTATGTGTTACAATCAATAGCATGAAACAAGACACATGTGCATATTGGATGGAAAACTGATCTGTTCTTAAAGATCTACACAATTCAAAGGAAAGAGTTAAAAACAGAATGAATCAAAGTAAAGAGAAAGAGTAGCCAAAGGAAAAAAGAGTCACAAAAAAAGTACAAAAATCTGTGTGTAATTTCTTTGACACAATGCAAGCCAGAGATAGGCAATGTAACATTTTAAAGTGTTGAAAGAAAATAAGAACATTCATATGAATGAAAGTTGATTTAATATTGACAAATTGAATAAAGAAATAAATATATGAACTGAACAAAAAGCATGATTATCGACCAACAAGCCACACCCACATGGAGACAGACAGTGACAAAAGACATCTTGGGAGACACACAGCAGGGAAGCAAGGCAGTCTGAGTCCCCAAAATGGACCAAATCAAGAAGGGAGCAGTCCTGGCTGAACAGTCCAGAGGAGAGAACAACTGGTCCGAGGGTTCCTAACAGCCGTGGGGGGAGAGGGGCATGGACAGTCTCAGGGATGGGGGTACAACCAGTGGTCTGCAAACGGTGGGGGAGGCCTAATAGGGCCAAAGTAAATGTATTGTAACAGAGAGGAAGTTGTGAAACTCAAATGAAGACTGACCACAAAAGAGGGATGGGAGGAAGGCAGAAGGAAATAGATGAAGGAATGAGTAGGCAAAGAGAACAAGAAGGCAAAGAGGTCTAAACATAAGCATCTATGGATGTAATAATAAATAGGTGGGAATAAATTCAGGAACATATAGTTATAGGCTTAGTACTAAGGCAGCAGCTGGATGGGTGGAGGGAGGATAGACTGGAGAGAGGAAGCCAGACTGTCTCCTATCTGGAGGGCAGACGTAGGGAAGAGTGGGTAGGGGGAGATGTTGGGCAGTGTAAGATCTAACCAGACCACATGGGAACAAACTGAAGGGGGGTGGGTGGTGAGTGAGAACCACCACCCAGTTCCACTAAGCTTCCAGAAGGACATTCCTGCTCTGAGCAACCAATGCACAGAGAGGACCCTAAGATTGGATTCTTCAGGAGCAGAAGACAAGATGTCCATCTCCTGAGTCTTAGTGCTATGGTGAGCAGCAACTGAGACACAGGGCAGAAATCGTGCTTGGTCTGGCTCTCCCCACGCACCCCACCTCAAACCACAGTGTAACACTAGCGGAATACAACACAGCAGCAAGAGGAGCAAACCACAAAGTCTCTGAGGAATTCTGAAAATAGATTTCAGCCTTAGGGTCAGGGCATGGCACTACATCAGACCCAATGAAAAAACATTCATAAAGGTCAGAAGGCAGAATTGGCACTATTTATAGGCAATTTTTTACTTTTTTTCTTTTCTTTTCCATTTTTCTTTCATGTCTATCTATATAAGATAGACAACATAAACAATTCCAAAGAGAAAACAATGGAACTGGGGAACATGGGAGAGGAGAAGGTGGAGGAAAAGGAGGGGGAGACAACAAACCCATGAACAAAGGAGCATCAAGAGATCTGAAATTGATTGAGAAGAGGTTATAGAATGCCTGATAGGGATTGATTGAGTGCAATATAGCTGAGAAGGATCCTAGAGAGCCAAATAAAGGTTGAATATGATAGTGGGTCTGGAGGAAAGTAAGAGAAAATAGAGAAAAGAGCTAGAAGGCAAAAGAGATATACAGAGATATAAAACATAGGTGTGTATGCATGTAGATATATTAATATATGACAATAGGCAAATAGGTCTGTGTACATGTATTTATAATGTTAAGTATTAAGGTAGGAGATGGACATTCAAGTCCTCCATCAACCCAAGTACTCTTTGCCTGACAAATAATCTGGCATTCTGTGGTGCTCACTGTGATAGTTCCATAATCTCCATAATCTGGTGTCAATTTGTGAAGGAGTGGAGTCTAGCCTGTCAACCAGGTCACAGCATGTTGATCTCATTTGGAGGTGAACTGGGATAAATAGCTGACTGGAGACAAGATACACACAGACACACTCTGTTTATCTTCCTGATGACAAGCCATATGGAGACCCCTGATGGAACCAGAGCCCTGGAACAGGAGGATCTACGTGGAGACCTATGCCAACACTGAGATGTTTCCACTGTCACTGCATCCACAAGACTTTCCACCCACTGTCCTGTGATTTTCCTGCATTCAACATATTTACGTATTTTTGTGAGTCTGAAGAGCAATTTATAGTTTGGGATTAGACATATAGGCTAATATCGGGCTTATGAATGTGATCTGGACTAGGCTGAGATGTTTCCTCATTTTACAGCTGCTCTTTTATATAAATTCTCTCTTATACATATAAAAGTTCCCATGAATTTGTTTTTCTAATCAAGCCAGACTAACACAAACTAACACAAACTATCACACCTTCTGGACATGGTCACTGAAATCAGAATGGGTGCATAAGCAATTGTGGTGAAGAAAATTGAGGGTGCTCAGCTTAACAAAATACAGTAAAAGGAGTCTACAAGACTTAAAATTAAACAAGTAGCTATCTATCAGGGAAACAATAAAGCCCACATGAAAGAAGCACACCAACCCCTGGGATCATGAGGTATCCACAGAATCAGGTATGAGGCATTAGAAGACCCCAAACAAACAAATATATCATCGCAAATGAAAGGGTCAGAATGGAGATTCACACTCCATCTGCAGACAATTGGACAGCTCATCACAGAAAGGTCAAAAGGAAGGGGCAAGCCAGTCAGGGCAGTATAGTAACAGTGACACACAATATTCTTCTAGTTCTTTCATTCCTCCTTCCACACATTATCATGACTCCAGTTCTACCTGACAAAGCTGGCTAGACCAGAATATGTGCATTGATGCAGATAAGAGCTCTTGACACACAGAATCCAGGGCAGAAAAACCCTTCAGAAAAAATAATGGAGTATCAATACCATGAGGGTAGGAGGAAAGTGGAGGGACAAAGGGGAGAAATATGGAATTGATTTCAGTGGTTGACAAATAGTACCACCAGTCCAGGAAACTGAATGAAAAAAATGTGGATGAAGGGAGATAACAGATGATGTAAAATATGAAAATAAAAATAATTTATAAATCGTCAATGGTTCATGAGGGTGGAAAGAGAAAAACAAGGAGCTGATATCAAGGGCTCAAGTAGAATAAAATGGTTGAGGAATGATGGCAACATATATAAAAATGCTTGATATAACTATTATATAGATTGTTATGAGAGCGGTAAGATCTCCCAATACAATGATTAAAAAAGAAGAAGACATTTGGGCATTCAATATATTTATTGATTGTTCCATGACTATTTATTAATTTATATATTTTAGTCATAAATATACATGAGAACGGTTAGGGTTAGGGTAAAAAAGAACTTTAATTTAAAAATATATATCACATATATATCATATACCATATATATCATACCATATATATCATATACCATATATATCACACACATATATATGAATCACCAGGGATCTGTGGTTATACACTGTAAATCAGAGAAACTAATGAGCATAAAGTATGAGAATTGCAAACAGGGTAAGCTGACACACTTTCAGCATATTTGTGCCAAAGATAAAGAAATAGAATGTTTGGTAAGGTTATGAAGATTATAGAGCATGTACTAACAATTTCTGCATTGCATCTATGTTAGACAGGGTTCTCTAGAGAAACAAAACCAGGACACTAATATTTCTCTTTATATTTTTATATAGATAGAAGGATATATAAAATAGACAGCTAACTCATCTATAAAGCAATACTAATGGCTCAGTGCAACTCACTTGCATGAGACAGCTAATAGACTGGTAGTCCTTGGAGTCTTGATGGCCACCACGTAGTCCTCCGTAGAGCAATTTAGGCTATGCGGTCACAAGCAGCAAAGAGAAAAGCAAGTCACCAAAAATCAGCCAGACGGCAGAGTCTAACAGTCCCCAGCTCAAAAGATGCATATTCCAGGAGCATGGTAGTGGCAGTCATGTACTCGTGTTTCAATTTCATGATTCGGAGTCTAGAGGTGGAGTCTAGCCTGTCAATCTGGAGATAGCCAATGAGGCCTGTGTGGGGGCAGAATTCTTCTGAGAATTCGGGGAAGTTTCGTAGTGTTTCCCAATTGGAAAAGAGAGACTTGACTCACTCTATGGGAAATGAACTACTGGAAAGATGAGATGAAAGCATGCTGATCAATCCTGATTCTTGGAGAATAGAGGAGCCGGAGGAGAGGTCACATGGGCTTGCCTTGTTGGAGCCGAACCTCTGGGGCTGGAAACCTCTAGGGCCGGAGAAGTCACATGGAGACTCCTGCCAGCCCTGAGATGCTTCTATTGTCACTGAATGCAGCTGATGGAACCTGAGCTCTGGAAGTGAGGAGCCATGGGGAGACCCTTGACAGCACTGGGAGGCTTCTACTGCCACTGAACACACAAGACTCTGTACCCACTGCCCTGAGATTGTCCTAGTGTCATTGTATGTGCTTTGTAAGTCAGTAGGAGACTTTATAGACTGCTATCGAACATATGGGCTGCTATTGACTTGTGACCTTGGACTGGACTGAACTGGGTTGGGATGTTTTCTCAATGTTACACTCTTCTTATATATAAACCTTTCTCTTATATCCATATGCGTGTTTATGAATTTGTTTCTGTATTCTACCTGGGCTAACACAGTGATGAAGCAGGGCTTCAAGGAACCTCAACTCACAGCAACACATTCCACCAATTAGGTGTCCCATAGGTAGTGTTGTTTGGAGATGGAGGCACAAGACAAACAAGGCAACTGGTTGGTCCGCAGATCCAAGAGCAAGAGGGCAATGGTGGGGCTTGCTGAACCATTTCTTTCTCCACCTTTCAATTCATCTTACTTGTGTTCATTGGCCATGTTGTCAAAGCATACCTATCTATCTTTTTGGCTATGCTTGCACAGCAAGTTTACCTGGATGATCATGGCATCATCCAGATTAAACCCTTTGCTATCAATTCCAAATCATAGAGACCCTAGAGTTAGAAGTCCAGTTTATAATAGAGTCAGCTTTTGGCTGCTGTGGCCACCACATTGTACAATGGATTAAGGAAGGAGGTCATTAAAAATAGTCTGCTGTCACACTGCAACTGGTCTTGAGAACCTAATTGATATTCATCACCTTCTTCCTTCACCACCAAATCTAGATTTTTCTCACAGTCAATTTACAATTTTACTGTCCTGGTGTTTGTATGGTTTAGCAGGTAACATATTTTTTTTTCCCTAAGGATAATGTTTTCTTAAAATCTTATCCTAATGCTATAATATTGCTACACTTGTATATTCCCAACAATGAATTCATATTAAAACTCAAGTGATACTAGAGTAAGTTCCTTCCATTCAACCATTTAGCAGAAAATATGGCTAACCATAGTATTAAGGGTTAATTATGAGCACCAGTGCAGTAACTTCTACACTTATTATGCTGAGCAACTGCAGTGAGATGAATAAAGAGGCCAGGTGGAGCAGCAGATTGTTTATCATCTCCACTAATTAGATTCTTCTTTCCTTATGACAAAGGACCACTGAGGTGAAGAACCCAAACTGCATAATTTCAGCAAATGGATAATTAGGAATTATGATGAAAAAAATCTAATAATACTTGTGTTGCTCATTTTCTAAATCCATGTAGCCCTTCCACTTTAGGCATCCCAATATGTCAGTTTGTTGTACTATGATAGCTTGCATTTTGCTATGATGATGACTGCTATATCTCTAGAATTTCAAATGTGAGCAGAGTGACCTAAAGTGAATGGGTTTCAGAAAAGCTTCCAGCTAAAGACAGACAAGGAAGAAAGATTAGGTAGCCAATTTAAGAGGAAATAGCTACTGAAACCTAATGCATAGCTATAAAATACAATCTGATAGTGTAAGCCTAATGAATGGGAGCAAAACAGTAGATAGAGTGCCAGAGGATGCACACTTCTGGTTGGAAGGCACTTGAATTGTGACTGAGGAAGACCTGCTTTCTCCAGGGCAATCAGTCATGGTCAGGTGAGTATGAGAGACCCTGCAGGGATCCTCAAACTATGACCTGGGACCACATCGCCGAGGACATTTATCCGGACTGGCAGTTGTTTTTGCTGCTGCTGCCTGTCCTGCTGAGCAGCCGACTCATCCCTGGACCGCAGGGAATTTGCTTATAGTTTTTTGTTTTTGTTTTTTTTAACTATAGTCCAGTCCTCCAACAGTCTTAGGGACAGTGAACCGACCCCCTGTTTAAAAAGTTTGAGGACCCCTGTTAAGAGAATGGAGGCTTCAAGAGATTCATTTCTTGACGGGGTATGACTTGAGGTAAGAATTCTACTAGTAAGTGAAACTTGGAATGTGTGAAATATGAATGTAGGAAAATTAAAAACACTCAAAATGAATGGAACACATAAAGCATTAGTGAGCTGAAATGGAAATTAGTGTTGGCAATTTTGAAACAGAAAATCATATGATTCACTATGCCGGGGATCACATAAGAAATGGGAATGACATAGTATTCATTGCCAGAAAGGAAATTTCAAAATCAGTCCTGAAGCTTATGTGGTAAAATTATATCTATCAGCCTTCAAGGAATTATTCAAACTTTTGCACTAATATAAAAGTATAGTGATTAAGAAATTGAAGAATTTTATTAACATATTCAGTAGGAAGTCATATCATAGAATTTTACAAGACTAATGACTTGTTCATAACAAATATCATTTTTCAACAGCACATGACCTTTTCCAGATGGAATCCACAGAAATCAAATTGACTATAATTATAGAAAGGGACTTGGTAGAGACTCAATATCAGCAACTAAATCAAGGCCAGGAGCTGACTGTGGAATAGAGTTCCATTTGCACATAAGTCAACTCAGGCTGAAGCTGCTAAGAATTAAAACAAGTCTTCAAGAACAAAATGTGACCTTGAGTTCATCTCCCCTGAATTTCAGAAACATCTCAAGAATAGACTTAGCACAATATACACTAACTGCAACTAGATGAGCTGTGAGAGGACATCAAGAACATTATTTATGAAGAAGCAAAAGGTTATTCAAAATACAGGGGGAAAATTATCAATGCGGATGTCAGTAGAAACTCTGAAACTTGCTTCTAATCATAGCATAGCTAATGTAAATGAAAGAAAATATGAAGAGGGTATTTCAAAAGAGCTTGAGAAGACAAAGTAAAATATTGCAAGGAAGTGTGCAAATATCTAGAATTAGAAAGTCAAAAGGGAAGCACACACTTAGCATATCTTATCCTGAAAGAATTTAAGAAAAAAATTCAAATCTTTAGCTTCAAGATTAAATTCTATGGGGAAATTATTGAGTGATCCATTAAAAATACAAAGAAAATGGAAATAATACTCAGAGTCGCCGTGCTAAAACCAACTAGTTGACATTCCACCATATGATGAAATACAAGTTAATATATTTTAACCTGCTAATGAAGCTTTGAAAGCACTTTCTTCTCTATGCCAGGAAATTTGGAAGACACTAATTACCCAACTTTCCCACTGACTGAAAGAGATCCATATGTGTATGCATGCCAGAAAAAGGGTGACTGAACAGATGTGATCTTACATGTGAGTAAATTTTTCCTAAATATCATCTAATAACAATTGCAACTGTGTATTGATGGGGAACTGTCAGAGGTTCCAGCTGGATTCTGAAGAGGATGCACAATAAGGAATAGCAATTCAAATGTCAGATGAATCTTGGCTCAAAGCAGAGAATACCTGAAAGGTGCTCACTTGTGCTTAATTGATTATGCCACAGCATTCAACTATGTGGAGCATAACAAACTGCTGAAAGCCTTGAGAAGACTTTCAGAATACTTCATTGTGCTTCTTCAGAACTTGTACAAGAATCAAGAGGAAGTTGAGCAAACAGAAATATATATATAATGGTTTCAATTTGGAAAAGATGTGGAGTATGTTGTATCTTCTCATTATATGTATTCAATCTATATTCTGGGCAAGTAATCTTATTTTTATTAAGAATTTGATATCCAGAATTGGAGGAAGACTTATTAACAACCTGTGCTATGAAAATGACACAACATTGCTTGCTGAAAGTGAGGAACACTTGGGGAACTTTATGATCAAGCCATGAAATTTTCAGTCATCTCATATGCATGTAAAAATTGGAAATTTAATAAAGAAGAATGAATAAGAATGGATGCATTTCAATTGTGGTACTGGAAAAGAATGTAGAAAGTACTACAAGGACAAGCCAATCTATCTGGGAAGAGGATCGTATTTGTCAGACCATAAGATGCATTTTTCCCACCAAAAGTTGGGGGAAAATGAAGGTACATCTTATGGTTCTAAGTTGTGGTGTCCTAGAACATTTGTTTATGATCCCATGCTCCCACTTATGGTCTACTGCTGCTTGCAATGCTGTGGATTGCTGTGTGTTCGGGGGAAGTTCTGCTTCCTGGAGTTTGAATGTCAGTCAGGTCACAGCACATGATCGACACAGCACATGCCTCCCCTCCTTAGTTAATGAAAATGATGATGGTTCTTAACACCACTGTTGAATTTATGCTATTAAGTATCATCATATTTTGCTTTAACTTAATAAATATTTTGGAATATTGCTACTATTTTGTTCAGATTTTTTTTCTTGTTTTCCTGCTCTAAAAATTGAGTGTGTCTTATGGTCAAGTGCATCTTAAGGTCCAAAGAATACAGTATGTATGCAGTGCCCCACTGAGACAAGGATTCCTAGAGTTAATCTTACATACATCAAACATGTTGTCAGGAGAGACTAGTCCCTGAAATGGGACGTCAGATTTGGTTGTTTGTGAGGCTGCAAAAAGAGAAAGGTGCTTCTGAAGATGGATTTATACAGTGACTGCAACAATGAGCTCCAAAATAGGAATAATTGTGAGGCAAGATTGGGCAATGTTTTGTTTTGTTGATTCCCTATCCATTTGGAACCAACTGGATAGCAATATAAATGAGATGCTGAATTACTGTATGTTATTGTTGTTAGGCACTACAGAGTCTATTTGACTTATGACTGTTCATAGCACAGAAAAAAACATGGACTGGACTGAGTCCAATGTGTCGTCACTGTATCAGTCCATTTTTCTTGAGGAGTTTTTTTCTACCTGACCTTCTACTGTACCAAGCACTGAGTCATTTCAAGCATTAATCTTTCCTGTTAACAATTCCAACATATATGAAACAAACTTTCACCATTCTCACTTCCAAGAAACTTTCTGGAAACATTGAATTCAAGACAGATTTGTTCATTACTCTGGAATTCCGGAACACTTTTAATATTCTTTGCCAACCCTATAAAGCAAATGCATTGCCTCTTCTGTAGTCTCCCGTTTTCATTTTCTTATTTCATATATATTTGAAGTGATTAAAAATTCCAAGGTTTGGTTTAGGCATATCTTATTATTCAAAGTAACGTCTTGAAGATGGTGCAGAGATAATCCGCCCACACAAGGAGCTCCGCTGAGTCTGGTATCGAGGAGGTCAAGAGGAAGGGTTCTGGTGAGTAGAAAGGTCCTTATAAGCGGGCCTCCCAGTCCAGGAAGGGATGCTGCCCCACAACTGCTTGGTTTCAAGCTCCAGAGTTCCGCATCCATATATCGGAGATTTCTCTCGCCACCAGACTGCGGCTCCCCCACATCCTCCTGACCACCGCCCCAGGAACAGGACGGCAGGGTGGAGAGCTACGCAAGGCTGTGTCCAGCCACTGAACAGCAGCGGTCCACTCGCGACTCCCACGTAGGGAAGCAGAGTCTGTCTCCCATGATTCCCGCCCTGCACGGGGCTCTCGGCTACTCGGCTCAGCAGCCTCCCTGCGGTCACCAGCCTCCCAGGAACCAAACCAGCAGTAGCTTTTATTATTGCCTGTGCTGGTGCACCCAGCGTCGGTGCCAGGGTCGTCTCCAGCACCCAGGCGGCCACGCGTGCCCGGCTGGCAGGGTCCAGCTCACGACCCAGCTGAGGCCCCATTCAGAGGGAGTGACTCGCCACGCCCCATCTCCCATCTCCCCCTGGACCAGCGCGGTACCTGCGCTGCCGCAGGGGAAACCTAAACAGCCTCTCTCACAAACTCCCCCGGAGCTGCCGCACCGCCGATCAGAACTGCAGGAAACTGGGAGAGCATTGGGACCTGCATGCGATGGGTTGCCACAGTCTCCCTGCTTGGGAGAATGGACTGAGCAAAAGTGCGCGTAGAAGGCACGGACAGTCTTCTGTGGGGCGGCCATTGTCAATGCGAACCTACCTTTGGCGGCGGGAGAGATGACCTAGACACCTGCTCTCCGAGAGGCGGTTGGGCCAGCGCTAGCGACAGGGCAGGGCGGGCCAGTCCCCAGCGGAGGATAAGAGAAAAGGATAGATACAGGGGCAGCGCAGACTATCTGGCTGCGGGGCAGAGACCTGGTCGCCCCAGAGTCGCCTGCCCATCTCTAGGATCGACTGGGGGCTGCAAACAACCTAACCTGTTTCTCCACAAGAGAACAGGCAGTGTGACTCTGGTGTGGCAGGAATAGACATTGCGGCACAGACTAGCATGGATTAGATGGTCTTTCACAGACAGGAAGACTTGGTCAGACACTGTGTGCTGCTCTGCCTGGCTGTGATCAGTGTCTATTTCAAAGTAGCAGGGCTCCCACGGAAAAGGGGACATGGCTACGTCAGGCAACAAGCACTGCTTTGTCTGGTAGCAATTGGAGCCAGAGAGAGAGTTGACCTGAATCCCGAAGAAAAGAAGCCCTTGCCTGGACTCAAGAGAGCTGGGGTCAGTTTTTCTAGCTGGACAGGCAAGCCACACAACCCTCCCATAGCACGTGCAGTCAGAAAGGCTAGAGACCCTGCGGCACGATCTTGCCCCTAGCTGGCACAAGCAGATATAGGGAGCTGGTCCTTTCAAGAACGTCGTCTCTTGCAACAAATACAACTGGCCCTTGCAGGCACACTGCAGCCCAGTTCTGCCTTAGTATCAGGAGTCCAAGACACTGAACAGGGCTTTCAGGCCCGGAAGTACTAGCTCCTCTAGAGAAAGGGAAAGCAGCTACTGCAAATAGGGCTCTTAAAACTTGCCATCTGCAGTCACTGCCTCCACACGCAGGTGCCACTCCTGCCCAGCAGGAGGAGCCTGAGTGACAGTCTGGTCTGAGCAAGCCCTGCAAGGTGAACCTGCTGGGAGCTGTGGGAAAGCAGAGACACTGATCCCAAAATGCAAACCTATTCATCTAGTGAGATAGGGTCTTAGAGGCCAGCCTCAGGACACTGCCCCCAGAGTCGTGGTCTGGGTCTCTGCAGAAGACTAGTGGAGAGTGCATACCAGGCCCAACCTAGGACTAGAAATACAGGAGTCCAACAACCCAGTTCTGGGAGCTCGCCCAACCAAGGGCAGGTCAAACCATCCTAGCTCCAATCAACACCGACCCCTGCCCAGGGGCCTCCTATAGCCTTAACATTCTACCGGAACCATACTTCTGGAAATTTGAGTCCCCCATAGCTGTAGCCAAAGGTGCTAACCACCTTTTACTACTGCTCAAATTTGAGCCACCACAGCACCTACCTCCATGAAGCCATACCTATCTCCATAGTAAGCCAAGGTAGCCATTCCAAGCACCAGTGCCAATTACACTGGAAGAGTAAGCAGGACCCCTTGGTCTCCTAGGAATATGGCACCCACCTCTTCAAAATCATCATGTAAACAACACCATATCACATCACTCCCAATAAGTAAACAAGAAAGACAAATGTCATCAACAGAATTAACAGCACTCATAGAAGAGTCTGATATGGACCTGTCACAGAAAGAAATTTTCAGAAAGCTATATGGAGCTGTATAGGAGATGAGGGAAGTTATACAGAGTAAAGATGCAGATATAGATGGGGTGAAGGCCACAATAGAGGGTATGAAATCCACGATAGAGGGCATGAAGTCCACACAGAAAAGGGAAATACAGGAGTTGACAGAGGAAGTAATCGAAACTCCACACAAGATCATTGACCTCACGAATAGAATAGAGGAGGCTGAGAGACATATCAATTATCTTGAAGATGATCAAGCAGACCTCAGCAAATGGGAAAGGCAATCAAATAAAATCATAAGGGAGATAGAGGAGAACCTGAGATCTATGTCCGATGCTATGAAAAGGAATAACATTAGGATTATAGGCCTTCCTGAACAAGATGCATCAAAGAAGTCAACAGCTAAATTGACAAGAGAATTTCTTGAAGAAAATTTCCCCATCTTGATGAATGAGAATCAATCAGTCATACAGGAAGCAGAGAGGATGCCAAGTAGACTAGACCCCAAGAAGAACTCACCATATCATAGTTAAATTATCCAACTTTAAGGAAAAAGAGAAAATCCTAAAGGCAGAAAGAGAAAGGAAAATGACCATGTATAAAGGCTCTCAGGTTAGAATATGTGCAGATCTATCAACAGAAACTATGAAAAGGAGAAGAGAGTGGACTAAAATCTTCCAGAAGATGAAAGAAAGCAATGCCTCTCCTAGAATTCTCTACCCTGCAAAATTATCTATCAAAATAGAAGGAGAGATAAAGGTTTTTCAGGACAAAGAAAAACTTAAAGAATATGCTATGAGGCATCCAACACTGAGGAAGATCCTGGCTGACTCACTGTGGCCAGAAGACCAACATCCATCAAGCACAAGTAGGAGAACATCACACAGCCCAACTCCATCCAGAAGCCAACAAACTGATACCAACCACTTAGAAAATATGGCCACAGGAGGAAAACATGGCAACAAAAAATTTGCCAATGAAAACACAGCTCAGCAATAAAAAAGATGACAAAAAAGCATCCAAATAAAAAGTCAAGAGCTAGCACTCATGAACACACAGATTGGGATAATAACCCTAAATGTAAACAGCCTCAACTCCTCCATTAAAATAAAACGCCTCTCAGACTGGCTCAGAAAACATAACTCACCAATCTGTTGCCTACAGGAAACACATCTTAAGATTGTAGACAAGAATAAACTAAGAATGAAAGACTGGAGGAGGATATACCAGGCAAATGGTGACTCAAAAAGAGCTGGAGTCCCAATCCTAATCTCAGACAAAATTGATATCAAGGAAAAAGAGACAAGGAAGGGCACTTTATAATGATCAAAGGATCACTTCACCAAGAACCTGTGAGAATATTAAACATATATATGCCAAATGAGAGACCCGCAAAATTTGTCAAACAGACCATCCAGAACATGAAGAAAGATATCAAAGACTCAACAATTATAGTAGGGGACTTTAATACACCACTCTCAGAGAGAGAGATTGATCATTCAGTTGGAAGCTCAGCAAAGAGCTTAAGCAAGTAGATCTCATAGATATATTTAGAGTTTTTCATCCAAATGCAAACAGATACACATTTTTTCCAGTCCACATGGCTCATTTATGAGGATACACCACATGCTGGGTCATAAGTCAAGCCTAAGTAAATTAAAACACATAGAGATCATACAGATATCCTTCACTGATCTCTATGCCATAAAGCTGGAGATCAATGAAAGGACAACCAGGAAAGTGAAGACCAACAGCTGGAAGATGAATAATGAGCTTCTTTGGCATGAATGGGTACTGACTCAGATCAGAAGAGAGATAAAAAAAAATTCTAGAAACTTATGAGAATGAAATCACCTCCTATCAAAACCTTTGGGACACAGCAAAAGCAGGCATCAGAGGTAGCTTGATTGCAATAGGTGTTTATATGAAAAAGGAAGACAGACACATGACAGATATGCTCTCACTAAAACCCCAAACAAGAAGAGAGTTAGCAAAATAATCCTTCCAACAGCAAAACAAAAGAAATAATAAAAATTAGGGTAGAGTTGAACCAATGGGAAGATAAAAGAACAATGCAGAAGATCAATGCAGCAAAGAACTGGTTCTTTGAAAGAATCAATAGAATCAACACACCTTTGGCAAAAACTAATCAAAGAAAGGAAAAATATGCAACAACAGACAAGATAAGGAATGAAAAAGGGGTAATCACAACAGATCTTACTGAGATAAAAAAGATAATCACTACATATTATGAAAGGCTCTACTCTAATGAGTTCAACAATGAGGAAGCCATGGACAATAACTGGAAAAGCAATCACTCCCCAGACTGACCAGATAGAGGTTGAGAACCTAAATAAACCCATAACAAGAGAAGAAATAGATATGGTTATCAAGAACCTACCAACAAAAAAGTGCCCACACCAGATATCTTCACAGTGGAATTCTACAAAGCTTTCAGGGAAGAGCTGGCACCGATCCTCCACAAAGTTTTTCAGAGCATAGAAAAGGATGGAAAATTCCCAAACTCCTTTTATGAAGCCAGTATAACTTTGATACCCAAACAGGGGAAAGAACCTATAGTAATAAATAACTACAGACTGATATCTCTGATGAACATAGATGCAAAAATCTTCAATAAGATATTGGCCTATAGGATACAAAAGTACATAAAACACATAATCATCAGGATCAGGTAGGATTCATCCCAAGTATGCAGGGATGGTTTAACGTCCGCAAATCCAACAATATTATACACCACATTGATAAGATAAAGCAAAAGAGCTACATGGTTATATCCATAGATGCAGAGATAACATTCGACAGTATACAGCATGCTTTCCTAAATAAGATGTTTAGGAAGATAGGAATAGAAGGGCAGTTTCTCAAGTTAATACAAGCTATCTATGAAAAGTCAATAGCTCAAAAAAAAAAAAAAAAACTCCCCTTTCGGGCTGAGCCCCAGTGGCATAAGTGGTTAAGTGCGGAACTGCAGCCCATGGGCTTCGCGGTTCAAATCCAGCGGCAGCTCTCAGGAGCGGCACTGGGTAGCGCCCACAACCACCAGAGGCAGAGATGCCCACAAAAAAAAAAAAAAAAGAAAGAAAGAAAAAGAAAAACCAACAGCTAACATTATTGTCAATGGAGAAAAGACAAATCAATCCCACTGAAAAAGGGGATCAGACAAGGATGCCCCTTATCCCCACTGCTATTCAATATAGTCCTGGAGGTCCTAGCTAATAGCATAAGAAATGGAAAGACATCAAAGGTATCCAATTGGGGGAGGAGGAAGTGGAATTATCATTATTTGCGGATGCTGTGATCCTGTACATTGAAAATCCTAAACACTCCACAACCAGAGTACTAACAGCGATAGAGGAAAATGGAAGAGTCCAGGGTACAAGGTCAACATACAGAAGTCGGCTGCACTGCTGTATACAGCTGACAAGACCATGGAAGAGGAGATAAGGAAGGCAATACCATTCACAATGGCCAAAAATAAATTGAAATATCTAGGGATATATCTAACAAAATGCACTAAAGATCTGTACAAGGAAAACTATAAAACCTTACTACAGGAAACCAACAGTGACCTCCAGAAATGGAGAAATATTCCATGTTCATGGATAGGCAGACTCAATATAGTAAAGATGGCTATCCTACCCAGGGCACTTTATAAGTTCAATGCCATACCAATTCAAATACCAACAGCCTTCTTCAGAGAACTGGAAAAACTGGTCACCAATTTCATATGGAGGGGAAAAAAAGCCCAGAATTAGCAAAGATCTCCTCAAGGGGAAGGACACAGTTGGAGGGCTTGCTTTACCTGACTTTCACACCTACTACAAAGCCACAGTGGTCAAAACAGTGTGGTATTGGCATAATGACAGATACACAGGTCAATGGAAAAGAATAGAAAACCCAGAAATAAAACCATTAGCATTTAGACAACTGATTTTTAACAAGGGCCCCAAGAGCATCAAGTGGGGCTGTGGCACTCTATTTAACAGATGATGCTGAGAGCAATGGAAATCCACATGTAGAAAAATGAAGCAGGAGCTCTGCCTCACCCCATGCACAAGAACAAACTCAAGGTGGATCAAAGACCTTGAAGTAAAACCCCAAACCATCAGGACCATTAGTGAAAGAATCGGGGAAAATCTAAGAACCTTGGCCCAAGGAGCACAAAGGCTGACTGCGATCGGGCAGGGTACATGCACAGGAGATGCTGAAATTGACAAATGGGACTTAATAAGGATAAACCACCTGAGTGCATCAAAAGACTTTACCTAGAGGGTAACTAGGGAACCCACAGACTGGGAGAGAATTTTCAGCAACAACACAGCAGACAAAGGCTTATCATGAACATCTACAATACCCTCCATGTCTGCAAAAAGAAGAAATCTGTTAACCCTTTGAAGAAATGGGAAAAAGAACTAAGAAGAAGTTTCACTAAGGTGGAGACTCATATGACCAATAACCATATGAGAAAATGCTCCTGATCATTAGCCATCAGAGAAATGCAGATCAAAACAACTATGAGATACCATCTAACATCTTTGAGGTTAGCCCAGATCAGAAAAACAGAGAGCAACAAATGTTGGAGGGGATGTGGCGAAATAGGAACACTTCTACATTGCTGGTGGTCCTGTACATATGTGCAGACATTATGGAAAGCAGTCTGGCGATATCGAAGGAAAATGGAAATTGAACTACCTTATGACCCAGCTGTCCCTCTACTGGGTATATACCCAGAAGAAGTAAGAAATAAACCATATCCAGTATTGTGCATGCCAATGTTTATTGCAGTGCCATTCACTATCGCAAAAAGTTGGAAACAATCTAAATTTCCATCGGTAGATGAGTGGATCAGCAAACTCTGGCACATACACACAATGGAGTACTATGCTTCACTCAAAAGTACTGATGAGCACATGAAACACTTATTCTCATGGGAAGAGCTGGAGGAAATTATGCTAAGCGAAGAGAGTCAAATGCAAAAGGAGAAGTACAGCATGAGCTCACTGAGGTAAGTGTAACCAATATGGTAGGTAAAGAAGGGAAGCCCCCTATAACATAACAGTTGGTCAGAGATGCAAGAAAATGGGAGGAGGTGGGACCAAACCCAGGCATGTACATGTTGGATACAGTACAGCAAGGGAAGACGAAATGGGGAGAGAGACAAAAGAGGTTTGAAAGTAAAAGATTAATGGAGGGAGCAGGGCACTAACTCACTCAGGGGGAGTATGGGTTTTTTCTCCACAGAAGCTGAAGCTGGTGTACAGATCCTATCTGCTCACACAACACCCAGCTGTGAGGACAGCGGTGGAAGGAGCCTTGAAAAGAGAACTTCAGGGTTGGCCACAACCAGAGCCAGACTGACTCACTCAATGTAAGTGGGTGTGGCAGAGAAAAGGTCGCAGAAAGTGACGAGAATGCAACACCCACATGGAGACAGGTAGAAATGGAGGAAGAGAAGGAGAGCCAGTCTGGTTCCCATGCTGTCCCGATTCCTGCCGAGAGAACTATGCTCCTGTGGGGACCTAAGCCATAGGGGAGAATGAGCAAACAACAACAGGGCCTGTCACGCTGTCTTCCTACAGACAGCAACAAAGGATATTTCGGGAGTGTGTCAGTCCAGGTAGATTAGAGGAACAAATTTCAGACATGCATACTGATATAAGGAAATGGTTTATATATGTGTGTGTATCTCATATATATGTAAATATGTCTATATGTCTATATATACATATACAGACATATATACATATATACATGTATAGATATATATGTATCTCATATATATATATATATGATATAGGACATTAAGCAAGCATCCCAATCCAGTCCAGTACAAAGTCATAAGTCCGATATTAACCAAGACTACCGATATCAGTCTATAAAGCCTTCTTCCGACTCACGGAGTCACAGGTCAGTGGGTGCAGAGTCCTGGTGCTGGCAGAGGTCTCCCCTTTGCTCCACACTTCTAGGACTCAGGGTTCATCAACAGCATGCCGCTCCAGCTTCAGAGGTCTGGCTCCATCAGGGCAAGGCCGTGTGGTCTCTCCAATGGCTCCTCCAGGTTCTCGGGCGCTGCCAGCTTGTCTTTCCATGATTCTTCATCTCTGAGACTAAGTCCCTACAACTGAAGAAGATAGCTTCTCATCTTCATGAAGGAAATATCATGAGATTTCCCAGAAGTCTCAGGAGAAAGCCATGCCCACACAGAGACTTCTTTGGCTACTCAATGGTTGTCTCCAGATTAACAGGCTAGACATTACCCCTACATTTCAATCATAAAAATAACATAACCATATGAGAAACACAGCAGGGAAGCAAGACGGTCTGAGTCCCCAAAATAGACCAAATCAAGAAGGGACCACTCCTGGCTGGATGGTCTGGAGGAGAGAACAACTGGACCAAGGGTCCCTAACAGCTGTGGGGGGAGGGGGACATGGAGAGACTCAAGGAAGGAGGGAACAACCAGTGACCCACAATTGGAGAAGTGAGGGGAAGGCCTAATAGGGCGAAAGTAAGTGTAATGTAACAGATAGGAAGTTATGAAACTCAAATGAAGACTGACACAAAAGAGGGACAGTAGAAGGCAGAAGGAAATAGAGGAAGGAATGAGAAGGCAAAGAGCACTTATAGAGGTCTAAACACAGGTATCTATGTATGTAAAATAATTATTTATGAAAAGGTGGGAATAAATTCAGGAATACATAGTTATAGGCTTAGTATCAGCTGGACCTTGGGCTCCCACCCAGTCACTCCCTCAATGCAAGAACACATTGTTCTATGAATCTGGCCATGATGCTCACAGGCCCAATATGATCACTGAGGTCAAATAGGTGCATAAGTGAATGTGGTGAAGAAAATGAATGGCACCCAGATATCAAAAGATATACAGCCTGGGGTCTCAAAGCCTGAAGATAAGCAGCCAACCAGCAGAGAAGTATCCAAGTCCACCCAGAAGAAGCACACTAACCAGTGTGGCCGAGAGGAGTCAAAAGGATAAGACCTAAAGCATCAAACAGGAAAAAAACAATATCACTGTGTATGCACTTTCCTGAGATGATCACTGAGGACAAGTGGGGACAGGAGAAAGAGTGGTGAAGTTGACTAATGTTACCCTGCTATCAAGACATAATACCTGAGGCTTAAGGATGAGGAAACAGTGCAACAAGGCCTACCATAGAAGAAGCACAGCAGCCTGTGTGACCATGAGGAATGGAAAGAAGTAGGCTATCAGGTATCAAAGAACAAAAAACATATCATTAAGTGCCCACCATCCTTTCATGATCACAGAGGCAGACAGAACCGAGGAAATTGATGGCACCCAGTCACCAAACGATAAAGTAGCTAGGACCTTTAAGTCTAGAAGGTGAACAAATGGCCATCCAGCACAGAAACACGAAAACCCACATAGAAGAAGCGCACCCACCTGTGTGATCACAAGGGGTGGATGGGAACAGGCATCAAACATCAAAGAGCAGGATTTAATCAGTAAGAATGAGGGGAAGAGCAGGGTGCGGACCCAAGGCCCATTTGTAGGCAATTGGACACCCCCTTACAGGGGAGTCATGGGGAGGAGATGGGACAAACAAAGGGCAGTGAGGTAACAATTAAGCATAAAACTCTCCTCTATTTCCTGAATGTTTCCTTGACCCAACCATCACTGTCCCAACTCTGCCCTGCAGCTCCAGCTGGACTGGAGGTGTACTGGCAGAGATGGGAGCTGGAAACACAGGGAACGGCGGGTGGATAAACTCATCAGGGTCATTGGTGGGAGGGGACTTGCCAGATGGAGGACGGGAGGGTGGAGTTGAGAGAGAAAGCCTGATATGGAGTTCTCCAGACCATCTCCTATCTGGAGGACGGACATAGGGAGGAGTGGGCAGGAGGAGATGTTGGGCAGTGTAAGATATGACAAAACAATAATGACTGCAGAGTTTACGAGGACTGGGGGGTTCAGGAAAATGTTGGAGGGGGAAGGAAGGGGGGCTCATATCAAGGGCCCGAGTGGAAGGCAGATGTTGGGAGAATGTTGACGAGGCCAGACAAGTGGGGGTGCATGGCACAGTATATGTAACTATGCATTGAACTATGTACGAGGGAAAAGTGATGTACGAGGGCCCAATAAAACGATTAAAAAAAAACAAAACAAAGTAACATCGTTGCAGAACTGTGGCAGTCATGTGCTTATGCTAATTTAATGATTGAAATGTAGGGGTGGAGTCTAGCCTGTTAATTTGGAGATAGTCATTGAGTAGTCAATGAGGCCTCTATGTGGGCATGGCTTTCTCCTGAGACTTTTGGGAAATCTCGCGATATTTCCCTCATGAAGATGAGAAGCTGTCTTCCCCAGTTGTTGGGCATTAGTTTTAGAGATGATTAATCACAGACAAGCTGGCAGCATTGAAGAAGCTGGAGGAGCCAGCGGAGAGACCACACAGCTTTGCCCTGATGGAGCCAGACCTCTGAAACCGGGGCGGACAGATGGAGACCTATGCCAGCGATGAGTTGCTTCTGCTGTTGATGGACCCTGAGTCCTGGAGGCGAGGTGCCCTGCCAGCACTGGGATTCTGCACCTACTGACCTGTGACTTCGTGAGTCAGAAGAAGACTTTATAGACTGATTTCAGACGTATGGGTTAATTTCGGACTTACGACTTTGAACTGGACTGGGCTGGGATGCTTTCTCCATGTCCCATTCCTTTTGTATATAAACCCTTTCCTTATATCCATATGTGTGTCCTTGAATTTGTTTTTCTAGTATATCCAGACTAACACAAGCACTTTAAAGGAGGTATTTGTAGCAGAATTACCCAATGCAATACAGTAATTTCTTGATAGCTTCTTTCATGAACATTGACTATGGAACAAAGCAAAGTGAAATACTTTACAAGTTTTATCATTTTCCATTTGTCATGATATTATTACTTAATGATTCTTTTGGAAGAAATTTTGTTTCACATTGAGTTGTAATACGTATGTAGACTCCCGTTCTTGATCCTTACCAGAAAGTGCTAGTGCTCCCTGTTACAATAAACAAGGCTTTATCCTCTGCACCTTACAAGATTTTAATAAAAGAATCTTCAATCCTGTTCTTCACTCTTATTCATGTAGTGCATCATCTCAGAATAGGTGATCATCATGAAGACCAAGTAAATATTGTTTTTTTTTTTTTAATTTTATTGGGGGCTATTACAGCTACTACAACATTCAGGACATCATTTGTATCAAACACATTTGCACACATATTTCCACATACATTTCCCAATATTTTCCATTTGAGCCCTTGATACAAGCTCCTCCTCAAAACAAAACTAAAACTAAAACCTCCCCTTTCCCCTCTCCCACCTTTTTAAAAAAAATTAATCATTTTATTGGGGGGGCCCTACAACTCCCATCATAATCCCTAACAACATCAGTTGTATTCAGGCCACTTTTACACACCCATTGCCATCATCACTCTCAAAATATTCTCCCTCCCTCCAGGCCCCCATTATCAGCTCCCTATATTACCCTTCCTCCCCACTTCCCCTTGAACCCTTAGTAATTTACAAATTATTTTTTCATCCTATACACTGTACAATGTGTCCGTGCCCCAGAGAGGAGGTTACGTGTGGTTCCCTGAAGTTGGCTCTCCCTCTCCATTCCTCCATCCCTCCACCCTCCTGGTATTACCACTCCCATCACTAGTCTTGATGGAACATCTATCCTAAGTTTCCCATGTTTCCAACTTCACTGTATATCTCCTGGTCTAGCTGGATTTATGTGGTAGAATTGGGGTCATGATAGTGGGTGGGATGCAGCATGGGAACTAGAGGAATGTTGCATATTTCATTGCTCCTACCCTGTATCTAAACTTACTCATCTCCTCCTTGTAACCCCTCTGCAAAAGGATGTCACCTCACCTATTGATGGGCTTTGGGTCCCCAATCTGTACACCCCCTCATTAATGATAATATAATTTTAGCTCATTGATGCCTGACACCAGATCCCTTCACCACCTCATGATCACACAGGCTGGTGTGCTTCTTCTGTGTGGGCTTTCTTGCTTCTGAGCTGAATGACCGCTTGTTTACGCAAGCCTTTACGTCCTCAGACACTATATCTTTTAGTAGCCGGGCACCATCAGCTTTCTTCACCACATTTGCTTATGCACACATTTGTCCTCAGGGATTATATCAGGAAAGTGAGCATGCAAAGTTGTGCTTTTGAGTTCTTGAAGCCTGATATCTCATCCCTTTGACACCTCATGATTCCACAAGCTAGTGTGCTCCTTCCATGTGGACTTTGTTGCTTCTGAGCTAGATGGCTGCTTGTTTACTTTCAAGCCTTTAAGTCCTCAGATGCTCCATCTTTTGATAGCCGGGCACCATCAGCTTCTTCACCACCTTTGCTTATGCACAAATTTGTCTTCAGTGATCCTGTCGGAAAGGTGAGCATCTTGGAATGCCAATTTAATAGAACAAAGTGTTCTTGAACTGAGGAGATACTTGAGCGGAGGTCCAATGCCCATCTGTTGTCCTACTACTAACCCTATAAGTATACACATTAATCTCTTTCCCCATCCTCACTTATAAATATATGCCCCTGTGTACATACCTGTATTTGAAACTCTATAAATGTTCATTATCCCCCAGTTCCTTCCTCTATTTCCATTTGCTTCCCTCTTGTACCATGATCATGCTCACTCTCCCTTTGGGTTTCAGTATTTTTTCTTTGTTACATTAGTCTTAATCAATCCTTATTGGCCTTCTCTCACCCACCTTGTCCCTGCATTTGTATCAATTGTTATTCCCTTTTTCCTGGGCTGGTTGACATCACCACCTTTCCCCCTCCTCCCCCTCTTCAATGTCCCCTACCCTGGAGCCATCAGACTTGTCATTTTCATCTCCAACCACTTTGTCCAGTCTATCTTGTCTAGATAGACCTGTAGAGGTAGCAATATGTACAAGAAAGGTCTCCTAAAATGGAGCAACTTAAGCAAATAAAATAATAACAACAGCGAGAAACCCCCTCAATGTACTATACAATATGTAACAGAATAATCAAAATATTAATAAAAATAATAGCAATATAAGAAACTGTATAAAGTTCAAGGTCTGTTGTTGACCTCCTAGAGTGACCCCTAGTTGAGTTGAATGGGGTGCCAATACCCTGGCCCCAAAGTATATCCTGTCACTCCATCTGTGACTCTGCACTCTGCTGCACACTCTTAGTGCTTTGCATTGGTGTGGTTGTGTCCAACAGGGTATAATATTGACCCTGCTTCTTCTTCCTGGCCCCAATAGGCCTTGGATCTGCGAGGGTAGCCGTATTTCTTAATGGGGCAGTCCTCTTTGTGCAGGAGCTGTTCTGCGTGGGATTATTGCCCTGATGGCTCAGTGAGCCAGGCTGCACGTCATTCTCTCTTCCTCCCCTTTCATTTGATCTCATGTGCTCTGGTCAGGTTTATCTTACTCCCCAAGCTTCAGCTTCAGTGCTTTCCTCCAAGGCAACTTCCTCTGGTAGAGAGGTCGCTGCCCCTACAGTTGGGGTTGGGGCTGTGTTCTCAGGCCCCTCCACTGGTTCTCCACTCCATGCTGTCATGCTGCATTCACACTCTGGGTCTCTGGGTTTAAGTTTGGTCCCTCTTTCCCTGTGGAGATATAAACAATACACTCCCCTTTGATGGTTTAGTGCCACCTTCTCTTTCTACACATCGCCATCTGCCTCCCCTCCCCACTTGATGGCTACCATATGTAGCCTTAGATTTGATCTGGCCCCTGCCATATTATCTGGGCCTTCTCCCAGGATTTTCTCTATAGAGTAGTTTTTCCCAATGCCACTTTCCAGTTTTAAAATTATTAATATACTTACCTCAGTGGATTCATATTGTACATGTCCTTTTGTGCTTGGCTAACTTCACTTAGCATAATTTCCTCCAGTTCTTCCCATGCAGTGACATGCTTCATATGTTCATCACTGCTTTTCAGCGATGCATAGTACTCCATTATATGTATGTACCACAGCTTTTTAATCCACTCATCACTTGATGGGAATATGGACTGCTTCCAACTCCTGCAATTGTGAACTGTGCTGCGATGAACATTGGAGCACAGATCTCTGGTCGTGGATTGTTTCTTGTCTCTTCTGGGTATATGCCCAGCAGGGGAATTGCTGGGTCGTATGGTAGTTCAATTTTCATCTGTTTTAGGTATCTCCAAATTGATCTCCATAGTGGCTGTAAGTACCTGCAGGTCCACCAGCAGTGGATAAGAGACCCTATCTCCCCACAGCCTATCCAGCATTTGTTACTTTCTGAGTTTTTGAATTGGGCTAGCCTTGAGGGTGTTAGGTGGTATCTCATTGTTGTTTTGATTTGCATTTCTCTTATGGCTAATGATCAGGAGTGTATATATATATATATATATATATATATATATATATATATATAAATTGGCCTCTCTGATTTCTGCCTCTGTGAAACTTCTGTTTAATTCCTTTGCCCATCTCCTCAGCAGGCAGTTAGTTTTGCCCTTTTTGGAAGCTATCAGGGTATTGTAGATTTTAGTAATAAGACCGTTATCTGATTTGTCATTGCCAAAGGTGTTTTCCCAGTCTGTCTGCTCTCTTATTACTCTCTTGGTGAATTCTTTCGATGTGCACAGTGGTTAATCTTTAATATATCCCATTTGTCTATTTGAGCCTCCTCTGTGATTGTGTCTTTCCCTATTTCTGTTAGCCTATGTAGTCCTTGTGCCAGTGTTCTCAGATTGTTCCCAATTCCCTCATTGATGGCCCTAATAGTTTGGGGTTTTACTTCAAGGTCTGTAATCCACCTTGAATTTATTTTAGTGCATGGAGTGAGGTAAGGGTCTTGCTTCATTTTTCTACAGGTAGATATCCATTTTTTCCAGGACCACTTGTTGAAAAGGGCATGTTTCCCATTTGATACTTTTGGGACCCTTATCAAAGATCAGTTGTCTGTATGCTTGTATTTTTATTTCTGGATTTTCAGTTCTTTTCCATTGGTCTGAGTATCTGTCATTATGCCAATACCATGCTGTTTTGACCACTGTGGCTAGATAGTATGTGCGAAAGTCAGGTAGAGCAAGCTCTCCCACGATGTCCTTCTTCTGGAGGAGTTCTCTACTAATTCTGGGCTTCTTCCCTTTCCATAGGAAGTTAGAAATCATTTTTTCCATTTCTTTGAAGAAGGAGGATGGTACTTGTATCGGTATTGCATTAAACTTATATAGTGCCTTGGGTAGGACTGTCATCTTGACTACATTGAGTCTTCCGATCCACGAGCATGGGATATTTTTCCATTTCTTGAAGTCATTCTTGGTTTCTTGTAATAGTGTTCTGTAATTTTCCTCA